>JABUQX010039372.1:40000-57500 GCA_015478945.1 Trachelipus rathkii
ATAAGAAATAAAAAAATACATATAAAATACAATAATTAATAAAAAATTAAAAAAAAATAAAAAAAAATACAAAATAATATAAAAATAAAAAATAAATATATAAAAATAAAAAATAAATAAAAAATAAACATATAAAATAATAAAATATAAATATAATAAATATATATAACAAAAATAAAAAATATATAATATAAATAATAAAATAAAAATACTAATATATAAATAAATATATAAGAAACAATTGAACTCGAAAGATAGTAAAAAGAAAAAGAAGAGAAGAAAGAATTAACTGCAACGAAGGAAACAAAAATTACAATAACACTCGAGACAATGTTACTCTTAAAAATCAATACAATACCCATACACTCCCTCAGAAATCTCGATAAAGAACAAAAAAAAACCAGAAACGCCAAAAAGAAAAAGAAAACAAAAAAAAAACAAAACAATCGAAAAAACAAAAAGAAGTCCAAAAAAAAACCAAGCTCGTGTAAACTTAGATCTGCAACATCACTTAAACCCCTCAATAATAAACACTCCCGAACGTGAAGAATAAAGAAAAGCAAGAAACAAGATCAGGAAAAAAAAATAAAACCAAAATTAATTGCCCAAAATAACAACCTTTTTGATGACTCATAATAAACATATCCCTTAATCCCCACCCAACCAAAAGTAAACGATAACACTTTCACAAACCCCATAAAACTTTCAACTATGTTTTCCGTACACAATCACCCCCCTTTGCAAATTATACGCATCCCTCTCCCTCAATAATATCAGGACTATATATACCCATCTAAATTCTCCATAGACAACATATTCTCCAAGAGCAAAAAGCCAAAAAAACCGGCCATATTTTACAATAGAAAAACTGCCAAAACAACAAAGTATATAGTTAAAGAGTACATCGAAACCAACACTGTAAGTTCGTTTTGGTCAATAAATAATATTTGACAAAAATGAAAGAAGATATAAACAAAAGCCGCAAGTTCTTCCTCTGCCATTACTGCCTAATCTCACTCTTGTTAAAGAAAGTATATGAATTAACTAAACCCAACCCAACCCCAAACCCAAAACCGTAAACTTCCTAAAAAAATCCAAAATCCTAATGCCCATAAACTAAAACACCCAATCTTTTATCCCCCTGGAACACCATTTGCACTCACAAAAAAACCCCAAAACACAAACCCTAAAACCAAACCGGTATTAGCTTTATAATTTATAAAGAATAATACCTAATAAAACTCCATATATACCAAACAAACACACATACAAAACCCACACGTAAAATCCAATAATAACCTCACATATATACCCACAACCCCCATCAAATAATACACAATACTATCCTACTAAATAACAAATAATACCATAAAAATATAATATATAAAACCAAAACTCTCACTAAATATATAATAAATATACTGACTATACAATAACCCAAAAAATATCAAAATCACTTAAAAACAAAAAAAACCTTAACGCTATAAATAATAAATAACCCCACATAACCCCTCACACTAACATAATATTATTATCGCCAACAGCATAACACCTGTAACAACCCAAGAGAACACCAACCCAAATAAAGAGCCCACAACCAACAGAAACAAGCGAAGACCAACCAAACCCCAAAAAACCTGCCCCGCCCCACAATAGCCGAACGATGAGATATAACAAATCAAAAAATACTCCAAAAAAAAAAACCAATTCGCCGCAAAAAACCAGAATGGTACCTATACTCCAAACTAAGAGACTAACGATATTATTTTTAAATAAGCCACATAAACACCTCGAAACAAAAGCCAGAACACAAAAACTTAGAGTAAGAGACCAAATAACAAATCCAAAACATACAATAACAACACCCAAATACCTAAACTATACCCACAAATGAACAACCCAAACAAAGCGCAACAAAATCGAGCAATGTAACAAGCGAACAGACAAACAACGCAACCAAACAACGTCACACATACAAACCAACATAAAGCACGCGCAACCGACACCAATCTTGAACATAATTCATACAACAAACCCATACCGGAAGATACGACCACCCAATCACCACCAAAACACACCAAACGAAAGTAAAAAACCGACATGAATAAAAACACACTTTACGAAAACCAGAAAGCAAACAATAAAAAAATAAAACCCCAAAACCTTAGTGACAAACAGATTAAGAGGCAACCATGTGAAAAAAGCTTCTTACATACCAGAGAGTAAAGTGGCAAAGATGAAAAAAAAAAAAAAAATAATAACAAGAAAAAAAAAAAAGACACCAGAACACTTGAGTAATGAATCTAGAATTTGAGCCAGTGAAAGGTCAATTTAAAAAAAGAAAAGTGACCTTTGTCCTCAAATGAAAACCAGAAGCGAGTGGAGTTTTCCAACATATGTAGAGCAATATAAAACAATTCTCCCCGCCACCACAGACACAATAACCAAAAAAAGCTCAGTCATCCAAACCAAAAACAACACGAAAAAACAGCAAGAACACCCACAAGCACCAAATCGCCACAAACAAACCCGAACCCGTCCCACAACAAACCCCCCTCCACTAAACAACACAGTCAACATGCTACAAAAAACCCCTACACTCTACATCATCACGCCAAGCCCAAACAAAAGCCAAGGACCGCTGTCCACCTGCACCAACCAGCCCAGACGCTAGACAACACCCACCTCATCTGGTTGCGCCAGCTGCCCAGACCAGCTCAATCTCTTACTGACATACGACACTTCTACCACCGAAAACTCGAAACGAAAAAAGGACACGCTACACCCCCCGTAGAAAACTCATGAAACAGGCCCTCAAAGTAAAATCACAACCCCTAAAAACCAGTACATTTTCTCCTAACCGTGTCCAAAAAATGTGAAACCCGAACCTCAACTAGCCACCGAGATCATCCGCACGACGAACAATTCTTAAAACAAACACAAATCCCTAACTATTTTAGAGCAGACGAACCAATGCACGTCGCGAATCCGCCCACCAGCTTCTCCCTAATCCAACAACGCCCCTATTATAAGACCACAAGTCTAATTATTATCTTCCCTCCTCGCGCTTAAGAAGACCTTAGACTCGCCACCCACTCTCTGGAGAACCACAACACAAGACTGGTTTCAAGAACAACCGCCTCACCCTACCTCGCAACCCCCGCGCGACACGATCGGGCCCCGGCATGCAAACTCTACACCCTGCCAAATATGCCAAACAGCGGTGATGAATAACAACTTGCTCGGAACGAACGTCATAAAAGGCCCACAGTATCAATATCCCAACGTACCACGAACCAAAGAAACACACGCTTAATCTAACGTTCAAGAAAGCAACAAGTATCGAACCCAACCCAGCATACCATTACTGTGGCCTAACGCCCGCACGCATAGATGCCAGCCACAGCAGACATCCAACAACTCACCGTCCGCCAGAAACGAATTAGCCCCGCCAGCCACAACGGAAACATGCAAAGCGATTCTTACAATACCCCGCACAAAAAACACGCCAATAGCGCGCTTGCCGCTCCGACCCCGCCCTAAAGTCAAAATAAACAATCCTCAACGCGAACCTAAATCAAATGGAAAACGAAACCTTCACGAGAACTCACTGACCGCTCACAACTAAACAACACTAAGCCCGCAAGTACAGCCAGTCCACACGAAACACCAAGCGCCGAAAAGACGCCCCACAAAAATCTAAACGCACACCCTCCCGATAAAGATCACAAACATAAACCCAAACGAGTCAAAAAAGGGACCAACCACTACCCTAATCCACCCACGAGCGAACGGCCGCGAGGTCGGTGACATATAACCGCCAATATCACCGCAACCACCCAAAGCCTCACCGCCCAGTCCACATAGCTAGAGCGCCCCAGCTCTGTAGAATACATAAACCACCACCCAGCGAGAAAAAAGTGAAGAATAAATAGAAGAGCCATCCAGACCAGAGGCTCTTGGACTTAGACGACCCGCCACACCAACCACCCCGGGCAAACCACCTAGAGCAGACCAGAGTCGCAACCCAACAAAGAACACGGTAGCGACAGAATTGAAGCTTCCCAAAAACTATCAGCAACCAGAGTAGGACCAGAGCACTGAACTTAATTAAAAAAGTCGTAACTAAGTCAAGCGCTGTTTAGATAAAAAACTCAACTTGACGGAAAGCCAAAGTGTATTTCGAAACAGAACAGAATAGCAAGGGTCTGTGAACAGATGGACATCGTAAAAAGCAGGTCACTGCAATAAATGAAATTCTAGATCAAAAGAGGTACTGAAAATAGAGAAATAGAAGAAGGAAAAAAGATCTAAAAATGAATTAGTATTCTTGCGCTTCCCCAAAATAAACTACTATGCCTCACTATTCTATATGCGAAGTTAAAGACTGCGCTTTAATATTTCCGATACGGATCCATGGACAAGCAGGCAAGCGGATACGACACATAAGCCAGAAGTTCCTGCAAGCATATGAACACGTTGCGTATACTATATGTTTTATTAGTTAAACAGGTTCTTCAAAAATTAGGATAGTAGTAACGAAAATATCCACTGAAGCAGAAGAGGTACATTGCTGTGTAATTGATGAAAATATTATATGAGGATTGTCTTTTAGCAGACAACTTGTCTCATTGTGGCTAGCGGATAATGTGAGAGACAGTGAAAATACCGGGTGCCGGAAGAAAGGCTGAAGGAACAGTGGAGATCCAGGCCAGCGAGGAAGCAATGAAAACTTCTACGGGGTAAGGAATAGTCGAAATTACAAAC
This sequence comes from Trachelipus rathkii, assembly GCA_015478945.1. Lineage (NCBI taxonomy): Eukaryota > Metazoa > Arthropoda > Malacostraca > Isopoda > Trachelipodidae > Trachelipus > Trachelipus rathkii. The sequence continues at coordinate 44,768 of JABUQX010039372.1, forward strand.
AGATACTATTGGAATTAGAACGACCAGTTTTGTTGAGAAGCGAGTTTTTCTGTAAAAAAGGTAATATTCAGGTGGAAGGCGGACTTCTTCAATGAATGCGAAGTAAGGTTAAGTAGCTCGACCAAAAGTACAACGATATTATAATAGATGATATAGATATCTGAAAGTACCAAACAACCGCCTCGTACAAAAAAACACACTAGAAAACGAGCAAAAAAAATAACCACAAAAGCGAAAGAAATGAATCATTCAATGATTCCATAAGGAACACTCACCAGAGAAGAAAAGCAAATAAAAATCAATCAAAGTATCTCGCCAAGGCAAGGCAGATTCGAAGAAATAGTGTAAAACATATAATTCACTTAAAAAAATGGGAAGAACAGCAAATACGACAGGCATTAGTGTTCACCGAACTCCGCGAACTCCGCGGAACTCCGGAAAGAGAAAAACGGCATATATCTTTGAAAAAGAAAAGAGATGTTTGTAAGAAAGTAATTTGACGATATTGAGACAACACAGAAAAATCATCAATAGGACCTAACGAAATTAAAGTCAACGAAAGGTCTCCAATGACAATGGAAAAACTTTTAATCAAATGACCAAAACGATACAAATCAAGACGATGGAAAAGAACACGGTGATTATATTGGAGAAAAAACAATGAAGAAACAATTAAACAGACAATAAAGTTAAGATAAGAGAACAAAGAGACCTACTAGAGGTCCCCTTTAACATGCCATTTTCATCCGCCCTCCAAAGCCTATTAATAGTAAAATACACTATTAGGGACAGATGAAAAAAAAAAAAAAAAATCACAATGTATAAAAGAACTTAATTTAAACAAAAAGGAAAAATAACAATTGGAAACTTAAACTGAAAAGATTTAAAAAGAGAAGACATAAGACAAAAATAAACATAAAACCTAGCAGCTTACCAAAAGGACCGCCTTGAAAGAAAAAACAAAAAACTACAGAAGAATGGTGGACGTCTGAATTACAAACAACGCAATATGGAAACTTTGAGCATTAAGGGCACAATAACTAAATTAACCGACAAAAGAAATCCCAAAACAAAAAACAACATGTCAAAAAATGAATAAATATAAATGCACTAACAGAAAGCAACAGACATGAAAAAGTAATGAGCAAGAGAAAAACCAAACAGAGATTATCCTCATAATCTAGATTCACCACAATAAACAGAACATATACATTTTAACTCCAAACACATACATAACGGCGTCACGGACAGAACTCAAGTAGAACCAGTGTATAAAACATAAGACATTTAAGAAAAAAAGATTCGAAAACATAAAAAATTGTTTTATATTCTTAGCGAGCTACTCTATAACGATGAAAACCGCACCTCGGAAAACCCAAGAACGCAAAAAAAAAAAAAAAAAAAGAAACAAAACCAAACCCAATAAAACAACTCTTAGTTTCGTACACTAAAAAAGGAAAAAAAACAGGCAAATCACTCTCAATTTAAACTATCACAAACCAGGAAACACGTCAATAAGAGACAAGAAAAAAAAACAAAATAAACCCAACCAAACCACACAAAAAAGAACAAAAAACACAACACCAGCGCAAATACAAAAAATCAACAACACGAGCACAATACGTCAAACGAAAAACCAGCACCAAAAACTAACAAAAAAGCAAAAAAACCAAGACAACAAAAAAACAGAAAAAAAAACAAAACAAAACAAAACGCAACCAAAACTACGAAAGAAAAAAATAAAAAACAACAACAATCAACCCACAAAACAAAAAACCACACAAACAAACAAAACGCAAAAAACGAACACAAAAAAAAAAAAAAACAACGTAAAAAAACAAAAAAAAAATAAAAAGAATAAAATAGTGATAAGACAAGAAAATGAAAAACCAGAAATAGAAGGGCAGCCGCACATCAAAACAGAACCAAGACAAATAGACACAAAGAGGCTCATTAAAACAGTAGTAAAGTATAACGCACCAGACCGAGAACAACCATCAACTCACCAACAAGGAAAGAAGAGACACGCAACTAAGACGAACAAAAAAACAAAACACAAAAAAGAAAAAAAAACAAAAAAAGAGCAAAAAAATATGAAGACCAAAAAAACGGAAACCGAACAGCAGAGTTACCAATGAAAACCAAAGAATACAACCCTTGTAACAGACCAAAAAACAATACGCTCCGCTATCACAGCTGCAACAAAATGAAAGAATAATACAAATCCCCCTGACAGCCACCGCCCCCCAAAAAAAGTATGAAAACCAAAAGACCTAATATTAACATATTGAACAGACAAAAAAAGAAAAAAACAGAAAAAGATTATAGTAAATATTTATTATAAAACTACCAAAACTCAAAGTAACCAATACAGAGAGAGAAAGAAAAAATAAGTTCATTGCAATCGAAAATAATATACATAAGGCGACAATTTAATAAAAGTATGGACTTAGAGTTAATGAAAAACAGAGGGCTGACTATTATTTGACTATTATAAAATAGTACAAAAATCGACCAAACAACTACAAGAAGAATCCACCCAACACTACTTAACAATAGACCGGCAAACCAATTCCAAACGTAGACAAAAAAAGAAAAAAAAAAAACGATAAAAAGTAAAATAAACAACAACAAAAACAACACAAAAAAAAAAAAACAAACAAAAAACAGCAGAAAGCGCCATTAATACAAGTAAATAAATATCACAGCAAACGCCTTCCACGAACACGTCTACATACTCGCAATGCCATGGCAACAAGAGTATAGAACGCAGTACGCTCTCATGACCCAAAGCCACGGTACCAAAATAGAGAACCAAGATACTGAAAAGACAAACAAACACGTACTAGCATGTGCATCAACAGACATGAAGAGAAAAGATAGAACCTCAACAACGCGCAATCACGAACACCCCGAAGCACACACCGCAAACCAAAAAACAAAATACAGAGACAACAACTGCAGAAGACTACAGAAGAAACGAAAGGGGCGTTGCTACAAATCCAATCGCCAAAAAATAAAAAAAAATGAATGAAAATCAGGCCACGCTACTGACCACCTCTCGCATACCAACGCATACCAGAGACCTGGAAAATAAAGATACTAGTTTCCGTCACTTTGAAGACCCTCGCTCGTCCTAATACCCGAGGCACTCTCTCCTGCCATTCAATTCTATATCTAACGCCACAAAACCTAAAAGCTCCGCCCAAATAACCCGGGCATAAAACCAACAACAAAACTACAGGAAAACTAACCTACAAAAAAATCCAAGCTCAAGATACACTTAAACCAAACAAGCAAAAACAACAGAAACTAGCGATTGCAATACACACCCGCCAAAAAAAAGAGACAGAACAAAGAGCGCAAGATACCACTACGTTAAACGACATCTACCAACACAAGGAAAGCAAAAAAATAGCAACCGACTCGCAAGTCCCACACGTCCGCACTCGCCAAGACAACACAGCGCTTGTACATCACCCCAAAATACCTAATCACAAACCTAAGCTGCTTCAAAAAACCAATAAAAAAAAACAAAGCACCACTCACGAACCAAAACAGAAAGAACAAAAAAAAACAAAAACAAATAAAAAAAAACCAAAGAAAAAACCCAAAAAAAAACAAAAAGAAAAAAAAAAAAATAAAAAAACAAAAAAAAACACCAAACACAACCCAAAATAACAACAAGTGGGTACCAAACTTAACAAGAAAACACAAAAAAAAAAACTAAAAAAAAAAAAAAAACCACAAATAAAAAAAAATTACCACGACTACAAAAAAAACAAAATAAAAAAAAAAAAAAAAATTCACAAAGTTTAACAAAATGAATGTGAAATAAATAAAACTAGCAGAAATGCCAGAGGAAACTCACACATAAAAATACAGTACCAAAACGAATAAACAACAAAACTCAAACACCGAAACATATCACCATATGACACGCCAACAAAACGAAAACAGCCCATAAAAAAAGGGAACAAGCAAATACATACGCACCCGCCTCCATTTAAGACGAAACGCATGTAACGTCAACCAACACCCACTTTACAACACGAACAAAAAAACATAAAAGAACAAGAAATAAGCCAAAAAAAAAAACAAAGTAACCCACAAACATCAGTCTAGATACAGAAAAAAAAAACAAAGAAAATAAAAAGACCAGAAAAAACCAGAACTCAACAAAAAAAAGGCAATAATAAACCATAAAACAAAAAAACGAAAAAACCCAGATTAAAACGATACCGAACAAAAGCTTCAAAGAAAGAGTCACTCAGATTCTAGTGACATAGCTCTGTGACAAAAACAAACGAAACCCAAAAAACTCCTAAACCTATACACCAAAACCACAAAAAAAAAAAAACCCAAACAGCCAAAAAAAATCCCAAAAACAACAAAAAAAAAACCCAAAAACAAAAAAAAAAACCGCCGATAAACATAAACGTACAAACAGCGTCAGCCTATCAGTAAAAAAACCACAACAAAATTACTCCACAAACATATAAGTAGGTGTAACAAAAGAAGGACAACACCAAACAAAAAAAAAACAAAAAAAAACAAAAAAACAAAAGAAAAACCAGAACAAACATCAAAACAAAGAGCTAAGAAAGCAAAAAAAACAAAAGCAAAAAACGAAACAAAAGATAAACTAAAGAGTCAAGACAAAAAACCACAAAAACCAACAAAGATTAAATAAAATAAAAGAGAAAAAAAATAATAGGAACCAAAAAAAAAAAACAAACAAAACCAAGAAAAAAAACAAAGAAAACAACAATGTTTTATAGGGAATTAGAAACAGATGGTAGACAAAAAAAATAAAAACCCAATAGAACAGAAAAAACAAAAACACAAAAAAAAAAAACCAAAACAAAAAAAAAAACCGAAAAAAAAAACAAACAAATAAACACACACACCCGGTCAAAAAACAAAAAAAAAACAAAAAAAAAAAATAGCCTATAACCAAACAACAAAAAAAAAAACACGACCACACACAAAACCCAAAACAAAACAAGAATTCGGTACAAACCACCGGACACCGCATAAACACGAGCCCGAAAAAAAAACCAACAAAAGATGAGAATAGAAAAAAACAAAAAGAAAAAAGCGCAAAGAAAACAGTCCAGAACGAGATAAAAACGATAAAACATTAGTATAACAAAACAACGACACGCAAAAAACTTTGAAAAACGTTAAAACTAAAAATGACAGAACCATACATCAGGCCCAGACAAAAGAACTCACTAAGTACTACTAAGATAAACAAGATAGCCAAACAAACAGAAAAAAACCGAAAAGAAAAGGCATCAAGTAATCAAATCTCGTGAAACCGCTCAAACTCCATGATCTAACAAAAAAAAGAAAAAATACAAAAAAATAAAAAAATAAAATAGAAGAAAAAAAAATGAAAGACAAAAAAACGCTAAGCGATGAAAAAAAAGATAACACCTCCCCACGAAACATACAACAACAAAGAACAGAACCAACCCCAAAAAAAACTAAAAAAAAACAAAAAAAAAGTATAAAAAATAATAAAAAGTATACAATGTCTAAAATATATCATTCAGGAGTGATAAGAACAGTCAAAACCAGACAAACCTCGAAAAAAAAGAAACCAACAGAATACCGCATAAATACCTCACCAGCACGAGACCGCCAAAAACACACCTCAAAAAGAACAAAAAAAAAAACAGGACTCAAAAACACCGCCGGCCCGCAACCATAAGAACCCCGACAAAAGAGTGGAAACTTCGAAATTACTAGTAGGATATAAAAAATAGAGATTAGCTATCAGTAAAAAGAGAGAAGGAAAAAAGAAATTCAACTTTACTAACGAAATTAATAAAAAAAAGCGTGTACTATTAAGCAGTCTTGACAACTAATTTACGTAAAAGCGATTATGAATCAGAATAAAAAAATAACCAAAGTGCAAACAATAACAATGTAACCGTCTCAACGCGCATCAATAAAAACAAAAACCCGATACACTGAAGCAAGTGAAGTATTCAGTGGCTCCCAAAAAAAAATTTAAGAAAGTTTGGACACAAAAAGTGAAGCTCGCAAAAAAGCCCTAAGAATACCAATCACAAAACAAGCAGAAAAAGATATCAGTAAACCAAATAAAAAAAAATCAGAGGGAATGATGTGTCAACTGATACGCAATTCCCTTGAGAATAAGAGAGCAAGCAATATGGAGTAATAAAACAAAAAGAATGAAGAAAAAACAGAAACTAGGAAATAAAAAACGAGCAAACAAAAGAACACCTTTTCAGGGTTCTACCAACGATACCAGAACCATTTATAATAACAGGCAACCTGAGCTGTCAGAGGCGTTGACCAGGAGGCGTGAGATAAGCTGAAAGTAAAAAAAGGAAATAAAAATAAGTATTTGAAAAAGAGGCCTCCGTAGACGATTGAAAATGGGAGACGGAATATCAACAAAAAAAAAAAAAACTCACATCATAAAAAAAAATAAAAAAAAAAAAAGGGCCATGAAAGAACTTGAACAATTCAGAAAATAAGCCCTTTAATCGGCCCATGTTCAGCAATCATTAAATCCATTAGACTCCGAGGCGAATTAAAGTTTTGCATGGTATATTAAATCAAAGAGGTCTCCTTATGGGTGTCGAACCCCATGAGGTTTGCACCCGGAGAGGTCAGGGAAAGAGTTCCAAACCTGGTGTTAGGTCGTGTGTACCGAATCACGAACGGATGATGCGATTCACACTTCTTCACACACCTTTAACGTAAACGAGTCAGTTGCTCCTCTAGTAAGCATAAGGGAGGGTGACATCGACATTCATCTCACCTTTCTGAGAGCAAAATAAAAAAAAAGAAAGAAACTTTGTTGGATGGAGAAAGGAAGAAAGAGGATTGAAAGATACAGAAGACAATTAATTCGAGAAATGAGGGGAAAGAAAGAAGAATAAAAGATTACATATGTAACAAATACACATATTAGTGCTGGGGTCGGAGGGATGCACAAAGTCCCCCTAATATTGGTTCTTATCGCTATGCTATGTTCTAAGTTGTATACCAAGAGCATAACACCATAACAAGAATCAATACTCCCTGAGGGGATATATATATATATATATATATATATATATATATATATATATATATATATATATATATATATATATATATATATATATATATATAAATATATATATATAAACATATATATATATATATATATATATATACATGTTATAATATATATATATCACGATATTCGATATCTAAGCAGGATATATTCCAAGAATAGTTTCCCATTCGTTTTAAAATATTATAAAATTAAAATTCCATTTATTTTTCATTTTACTTATTTTTATTTTTTGAAATTTAAAAAAAACAATTCTCACAAATTTAATTGATAAAATTAAATTTACATTTATTTTTGGTGTGTAATTTTAAGTCCTTTATTAAATTTATATTAAATTAAATGATTCTCAAAAAGTTTCAATTAATTATCATTTGCTACATTCTTTCTTTGTGAACTTTGGAACAAGAGAAATTGCAATTTAAACTTTTCGCTTCAGAAATTTTTTTTTTTACTATATATATATATATATATATATATATATATATATATATATATATATATATATATATATATATATATATATATATATATATATATATATATATATATATATATATATATATACTATTTTATATATATATATATATATATATATATATATCTATATCTATGAAATAATTGGATCTTCTCTACTAGATGTTTGTAGGAAGAGAAAAATTTGGTTATTTTATTTTTTTCTATGTACATTATCGAACAAAATCTACAAACACTCATGGTGCCATATGCGTTATTATATAATAAACATTACAAAAAATTAATTATAAATATAAAAAATAAATTACATTAAGTGAGGTTATGATACGTGTAAGTAAGATTATGTTGAGTTACGTTAGTTTATAGATTTAAACACTTATATTTCTTTAATTAGCTTCTTCGTATTACAACTGTTTGAAGCGACTAACTTTATCTTTATGCTTATTGGTTTAAAAAAAAAAACTTTTAAAGTGACAAAAATACAAAATTTTAATAAAAATACTTTGGAAGATCCCTTTGTTAGCATATATATATACTTACTATATATATACTATACTCTTATATATATATATATATATATATATATTCTCTCTTATATATACATATATATGATATATATATGCTGAAACATTGATTGTTAATCCTAGGTGATTCTCTATGACTCAGTCTTCCCAACCTGGGGCGCGTATCGCTAGTGGTACTTCGCAAACCGGCTGAGGCATAAAAATAATATTGGTAATGTCGAAAAACATCAATTGAAATTATTATGAGCCATGTTCGAAGACTTGTATATCAAGATGAAAAATATTATGAACTTTTATCATGTTAATGTGATTACAAATTATTTTAATGCTGTTTTTATTTGTTTTGATGTTAGAGTGCTATTATAAAAAAAAAATTAAATAAATTGCAAAATGTAAAATCAAAAATAAAAGCCTATAAAGGTCGTTAATTTGAGTCTTTTGAACATTTAGCTACCCCGAACATTACTACCTGAAAATAAAAAAAAAACTTTTTTTCCATAAGGGATGGGTGGGTGTTGGGTTATGAGAAAAAAGGGTACTAATACAAACTTAATCGAGGGGTACGGGAGAGGAAAACGGTTGGGAAGCACTGCTCTATGTCATGGAGGCGCACATCCCATTTCTTTTCCCTTCAACTTAAATTGATATACCTTTTGCTCTTGCTCTGTTCATAGCAGCGACGCTGCCTGCAGTATTTGCCATTGTCTATGAACTCGGAAAAACCCATGTTACTTATTGTTCATAAGAGAAGCGTATAAAATCTATTGATCACCATGCAGAAAATTACTTTCTCCATAGAAAGAGTTGCATACTTTGTATAATGATATCGTTCGTATTTGTATGAAGTGAGCATAATATGATTTGTTTTTTTTCACATATACAGTTCTTCATGAGGATGAGATCTAATATGGATTTGTGAACTCTCTCTCTCTCTCTCTCTCTCTCTCTCTCTCTCTCTCTCTCTCTCTCTCTCTCTCTCTCTCTCTCTCTCTCTCTCTCTCTTTCTCTCTCTCTCTCTCTCTCTCTCTCTCTCTCTCTCTCTCTCTCTCTCTCTCTCTCTCTCTCTCTCTCTCTCTCTCTCTCTCTCTCTCTCTCTCTCTCTCCAGCTCTGCAACTGTCGCTTTACTTTCCTCTAAATATATCTATTTCGTAAATAATTTTGGATAAATTTCTGAAATGATTGCCCCTAATATCTGTTTAATAGAGTTTTGAAATTCTTTTGCTTGGTATCCATTCCTAACACCAAAAATTAACACTGGTCAAATCAACATCCAGTCCACACACTCATGTTGGAACAAAAATACTACCAATTATGTGTCTCTACTCTCTAGTCATGAAAGGTATTCTATTCTATAATAAAACATGTGTAGCAATATAGCAATGCTTCATCACTTTATCACATTCAGATCATCACATATTCAGAACACTCCATCAACTCTTCCAACCAACTATCATAACATTTATACTTACATTTCACTCCCTCCAGCAGAAAGATGTCCTATATTGTACTCTAGAATATAATTCAAATCTTCTTCCAAACAAAATACTTAGAAAAGATCCACAGACATTTCATTAGAGGAGGAACTTTTAACGCGAAGATAGCAATAAGCCTCCCAAGACGTCAAATAGGATACAGTCCCTTTCTCCAAACATATTCAGACGAAGAGCAAATATGAGAGCAAATATTACTCCCAGGCATAATACAACGCAAGCACTTCAACTTTATACCAAGTTGACACACATTAAGACAAAAAAAAAAATAATTCGATCTCTCCTGGATCTGTGGTAAAGGTATAAGGCTCCTGTGATCGAGAATCTGAAGGTGTTCGTCATCACGGCAAAGAGTAACCAGTGGGGAAATATGAATATATATATATATATATATATATATATATATATATATATATATATATATAACTATATATATATATATATATACTCTTTCTGCTATATATATATAAATATAATACTAAATTATATACTATTATATATATATATATATCAACGCGGATTAAAATGGATAATTTAAAGGGGGAAAATCTTCCCTTTTCAAATAAATAGAAAGTGGCAAACTAATATTTAATTAAAAATAATATAAAAAAAAATTACCTTCAGATTTTAAACAAATATAACATTAGAAAGAAGGAAAAAACTAAGTGTATATATCTAATTTTTCTATCTATACGACACTGGGGGATTCTAGGCTTCTATAGAAGGTTTCTCACCTCATCACCTTTTTCCCTATATGTTGATTATTATTATTATTATTATTATTATTATTATTATTATTATTATTATTATTATTATTATTATTATTATTATTATTATTATTATTATTATTATTTATTCATCTTCCCTAATCACTCAGGTGGTGAGTGGGGGAGGGGGGTGTTTGAATGATTTATTTTATAGTTGATATTTCATTTCATTCACATGCTTGATTTAGATAATTTTTCTCCCTCTACAGTTGCCCATACCTGTATATATATATACCCTACCTCACCTATACCACCTTCACCCTATCTTTCTATATATATATATATATATATATATATTTATATATTATATATATACCATATCTCTATATATTACCTGCCACCACCATATATACTATCTTTCTATTACTACTATTCTTCTCTATTTGTCTTTTAAATGGTTTTCTGTTTTGTTATGGGAGTAAAAATGTCAGAATGACCTGTAAGTTTTTTTTTTCTTGTTATTAAATAATTCTTTGTAAACTTGTTTTAATTTTTTATTTTTCTATTTTTATAAATTATCTTTTTTGTGAAGTCATGTTTTTATTGCATGTTCTTGATAATGCTGCTGCTGATGCTGCTTGAAGAATTATATTGTAATAAATCGGATTTTTGTAGAACAATGATTTTTGATATGTTGCAGAATCTATATATATTCTTCTTGGTGATACTCATTCTTATTATGTGTTACTTGACAGTATTGTATGTGTGATTCCCCATTAATTATCTTTTCTCTTTTCAGTTTATAACAGAATATTTTTTTTTAATATATGAATCGAAAGAGTTTTTTTTTCATATATCTTAAGTTGAGATTTCTTGGGAATATATCTCGGTTTTCTTTTATTTAATTGAACCTCGCCCATTTAAGGGTAAGTATTTAAAGTTAAAAGGGGATTTGGTTTGATTTGTGGAATAGTCATTATTTAGATTAGTTAATTTAGCTGGTTAAAGATCAAATTTCTTATGAATCGCTTTTACCAAGTGACGGGGCTGAGACCAGGATTTAACTGGGTCCAAAATTTTGTTCCTTTAAGAAATGACAACTATCTAGGTATTCTAGGGAATTATCCATTCCGAACGAGCCGACAAATAGTTAGTGCTTTAAACAGATTCCAAAGGTTTTACTTTGGGAGTTACAGTTTGATATTCTGGGAAAGTCCCACAATATTTATTACTCATAAGGTTATAATATTTTACCCACTTGTAACAAACTTGGTGCTGCGACAGTGTATAGTGATACATGGTAGTATGTAGTCATCCAGTTTAGTAAGACCATAAATGTCAAAAGACTTTATTTATTAATTATAAAATTATAATAGTCTACCCACTTGTAACAAACTGCATGATGCACGCATTGACATGTAGTGATACATGGTAAGGTATGTATTCATCTCCAGTTTAGTGGGAAGCTTAAATATAAAAGGTTTATTTACTGCTTATTCAAGGTTATAATATTTTTAGCCCACGGTAATAAGCTGCATGTTTTGATGACAGTAGTAATGCATGTTAAGGTATGTAGTCATCCAGTCTAATGGGAAGCTTTAAATATAAAGAGACTTTATTATTTATTAACTATAAAGTATACATTTTTCTATATAGTCCACGTGTAACGAACTGCATCGGGCATGCCTTGACATATAGTGATATATGGTAAGGTACGTAGACATTCGGTTGAGAAGAAAGACATACATGATCTGAATTTTTTTCATTATATATTTTACAGTCAGTGCGGCCTTCTTCTTTAGTAGTTAGCTTCCTGAGTTTTCTGTAGTTTTCTAATTTCTGTTTTATAAATTCTATATTGAAATCATCATTGCCTTTATTACTGCATAATTATGATTTAAGTAATCTTCAAGCATATTATATTCGGTCCTTCACTTGCTGACTTAGTTTATATAAATCTTCCTGTGTGGACGGCCACATATTGTCCCACTGAAGAGGACACAAGGGAATCCTTAATTCAAATCTGAGTATCTGCGTTTCTCATTGCAAAACTAAATTGACAATCAATTGTACAATTGTATTGTGTTGACTCCTTGCCAACCCTCAAGTCCTTACTAAATCGTGTAGAAGATAATCCATGCTTTTTGAGGAATCTTGAGCCGCAGGGCTCCCCAACAATATATATATATATATATATATAATTATATATATATATATATATATATATATATAACACCTATATCTTATATATATATTAGATATACATGTAACAAAATAATATATATATATATATATATATATATATATATATATATATTATATATATATATATATATATATATATATATATATAATATATATATATATATATATATATATAATAATATATATATATATAACTTTTATATATATATATATATATATATATATATATA
>JABUQX010039372.1:62500-67500 GCA_015478945.1 Trachelipus rathkii
AGTTAAAAAAAATATGGGATAACAAAGTGATTATGGTAGGAAATGTGCTTACTAACCGATTTACACATTCCTAGTTTTATCACTTGTTTAAATCCTAAAGGAAGAACTCCGAAATTTAGTAAAGGGGAAAAAGGAAAAAAAATAAAATATATATATAAAAAAAATTTATACACCAATTTAATGCCGTTCATATTAATAAAAAAAATACATAAGAAATGAAGCAACTTACAATAGAATCTACCAAAAGATAATCTGGTAGAGTGTCCTCTGCTTCCAAGTTAAATCGTAGATCCTTTGTAATGAAAAGCGCTTTTTTCAACTGAGTATGTTGCCACTCTTTGGGAGGTAAAGTCTAAAAAATATGAAAAAATTAAAAAGACAATGAAAGTAGCATATACAAGTACGGAATACTATTTAAAATTCTAGTAAAAGATTGCCTGGCTGCAATAATTATTACATTATTTTATCAGATATTTAACTTTACATTATTATATTTAGTGAATAAAATAAGTATTATCACTGCGAAATGAAATTACTTTCTTTATTATTTTAATTTAGGAGTATATTACAAGTTATGGTGGTTTAAATTACTTGTTCTAGAGTTTACATGATACTTATTTCATTATGACGTTTAATCAATAATACATTATGCAGCAAGTGGCACAAAAAATGAGAATTTGATTGAAACCATTTAAAATAACATGTAATAAATACCTGCAAAAGATTGTATGCTTCATCAACAGGTGTATTTTCCCATACAAGAACTTTCCCTTCTTTACGAATAACTTGTTTCCTTCTTCTATCTGCAAGATGAGATATAACCCACTGAAGTGGTCCTGTCCTCTTGTAACTTGCTTTAACTCCCTCATCCTGGTGTATATTTGGGTATGCAGTGAGAATAGCTTTCTCCAATGCCATTTTTGTTCAGCTCGGTTTTTTGAGAGCAGATAATTGTTTTGGCTGTAAAAACAAATATTAACGATATAATTTTAATGTAAGAAAGTTAAAGATTTTTTAAAGAGAAGTTACAAAGAATTTGAGGTTTCTTTTATAGGCTAAGGCATTTGAAAAATTTATAATAGGTAAAACACACGTGAAACAAAATTTAAATAAAAGTTTCAATATAGTTTTTTTTATTCTACATACTCTATCCACAAGTAACGCGCTAAATAAATTTCTCACCACACTAAACAAACGATCTATAGATCTTTTACACACACATTTTCTCAACTTATGCATATAGAGCAGCACTATAAACTCTCCAGTCAAATTGCACTATTTCCTTCACAAAAGTTACTTTGTACAGCTTCCATATACAATTTACTCCTCGCCTCGTTAGTTAACATATATATCTCTTGAAAATCACATTGAATAAAACACCTCTCAAGTTCACACCACACACAGGCATAGCACTATTCAAGGTGGGGAACTTTTTTAAGTAGTTTCTACCTAGGATCCGGACGAAGATACGAACACAGGACCTATAGCTCGCATCTCAGACGCGCTACCATTTAGCCACGGTAGACGGCAATATAGACTGGGTAATGAAAGAAATAAATGTAGGGGTAGCAGGGGAGGGTGTTAAAATGACTGAGAAATGAGAATAGAGAGTGTCATCCTTATTGTATGCTGATGAATTGGAATATGTACTGTATCTGAAGAAAGTTTAGAGAGGATTGGTAATGGTATTTGGCAGGGTGTGTAAAAGGAAGGGGGTTTGAAAGTAAATGTGAATAAAGTAAGGTGATGATTGCGTTGTGGTAAAGTGTAGAGATTCCGGGGTGTGAATATTATGTTTGATGGTGAACATATTTTGGAACACAGTATCCAGTTTTTAATACCTAGGCTATATGTTTGGATGAACAAGAAATGGATGATGCAGTGTAGTTGGAAAGTTGAGTGGTATGCGTAATTAGATCTTTGGTGAATGTTTTGTATGAGGACATGTGGTACCAGTTTTAATGTATACACAGCAATGAAAGGTATAAATCTAAGTTGCAGGCTTTGTAGATGGATAATCTTAGGGTGTGTAAGAAGTGAGAAGAATTGATAAAATAACGAATGAGGATATTAGGAAGCTGTGTGGTGTGAATGAGAGAATAAATGAGAGTATATTAAGATAGTTAGGTCATGTTAAAAGGAAAAATGAGAGTCGGTTCGTTAAGCGGGATGTAGAGGTGAGACTGTTGGAAATCGTCTGGTTGGAAGACCTAATAAAATGTGGATTGAGTAAATGAAGAAGTGTTTGTTGAAAAGGAATGTGAATTTGGTGAAGCGAGAAGCATAATAGGAGTGAATGACGGGGATTTGTCACAGGGGATGAACCTTACTCCGTCGAACTACTACAATGAGGGTCCATCATGAACCCTTGGGTGGATATTTTTGGCATCGACGGGCTCGCACGTAAGGGTATTGAGGGGATGGAGTGTGGAGGGCTTTGCTTTCGACTTATGTCATACTCTTCTATTTTACTATTTGTTTACGTGCATGTACACACCTAAATCTTATAAAAGTTGGGAAGTTGAAGAAGATATAATAATAATAATAATAATAATAATAATAATAATAATAATAAATGTAGTAAATGTAGATAAGAGTAGTTATGGTTTATGAGTGAGGACAGTCTCGGTGTGAGGTTATATTTAGATGAGTGAGAGGATGGAAAAAGTGTGGAGTTTAAATATTAAAAATTATATATATATATATATATATAATATATATATATATATATATATATATATATATATATATATATATATATATATATATATATATATATATATATATATATATATATATATATATGTTGGATGAAAAGGGAACGGATGATGCAGAGTGTAGTAGGAAAGTTGTGAATGGCAGGAAGGTGGCTGGTGCAATTAAATCGTTGGTGGATGTAAAGGACTAAGTCTTAACTGGTTAGGTTCTTCCATGAGGGTAATGTGTTTACTGTGTTAATTGTATAGTACTGAGAGTTGGTCTGGGATAAGAGGTATAGATTAAAGTTCAATGTGTTCAGATGGACAATCTTAGGGGCGTGTTAGGTGTGAGAAGAATTGATAAAATGAGGAATGAGCGTATTAGAGAGTTGTGTGGTGTGGAAAAAGGGATAAATGAGAGAATAAATGAAAGTACGTTGAGATGGTTTGGTCACTGTGGAAAGGATGGATGATAGTGCGGTTGGTTAGCAGGATGTATAGTGGTGAATGTTTTGGAAATCGACGGCTTGGGAGACCGAAGAAAAAGTGGATTGAGTCAGTAAAGGATTGCATGTTGGAGAAAAATGTGAGTCTGGCAGAGGCGAGAAGAAAGGTGCATAATAGGAGTGAATGATGGGGTTTTGTGAGGGGGTATGGTTGCGGCCCACCTGGGACAAGGGATGAACCCTACACCTGATGATATGCCATGGTGGGGGCTCGTCGCGGTCCGTGAGCTCTAGGGTGGATTTTTCTCTGATGCGAGCGGTTTCACTAGATATGGTATGGAGGGGGCGGTAAGGCTGGGCTTTCTTTTCGACTTGCGTCATATTCTTCTACTACTTTTCTGTTCCGGTGTATGCGCGAACCTTACTCCCAGTCTTGGGAAGAAGAAGAAGAAGAAGAAGAAGAAGAAGAAGAAGAAGAAGAAGAAGAAGAAGAAGAAGAAGAAGAAGAAGATGATAGAAGAAAGAAGATGATGATGATGATGATGATGATGATGATGATAATAATGATAATAATGATAATAATGATGATAATGATGATAATGATGATAATAAGATAATGATAATAATAATAATATATAATAACCATAATATAATATATAATAAAAATAAGATTTAAAAATAATGTATAATAATAATAATAATTTAAAGATGAGGATCTCGAAAGTTGGTCAGCCCACCTGGTGAAAGTTCCTTGCTTGTGTAGAAATTGAATTAGGACATTCATTTACAATTTCATTTGAAATGTTTTCAGAAGATGCTTTTTCTCCAGACATATCACTGTTTCCACTAGTAAGAGATACACCAAACTGAGAATTAAGATTTCCTTCAACACCTGCATTTTCTCCAGACATATCACTGTTTCCACTAGCAAGAGATACACCAAACTGAGAATTAAGATTTCCTTCAACACCTGCAAATTATTAAAAATAAATAAATAAAAAAATCTGATTATTTTTTTATTGAAAGTATGATTTAAGCTAATGAAAGTATGCTGATAATCTGTAAGCTTTTGGTGCATAAAATAATCGGTAATTTTTTTAAATAAAAGCTCTTCTCTCTATCTTATATATATATATTATATAATATATATAATTACTATTAATATATATATTATATATACTCCTATATATATTAATATATATATATATATATATATATATATAAAAATTTCTATATATATATATATATATATATATATATATATATATATATATATTACAATTACTCTCTTTTTTTTTAACTGAACATATGCAAGTATGCAGTAACATATTAATACCCACTGAATAATAATTATTGTAATCCTTGTAATGCTTTCTAACCACAGTACACATGTTGCCAAGAAAAATAAATAAATTAACAAAAAAAAAATTAATTCACATGTCAATGAAGCTACTTAAAAGTATCAAGTATATCAGTAAACAGTATATCAATTTTGTTATTAATGTTCTGAGAATTTAAACTTTAGATAATAGTTTAGCCAAACAATTCCTGCATATACACAATTTTATTTTTTTTACATTATAGTGAATTCAAATTTGAATTCACATAAAATAGTTACCTGAAGATAAGTCTTCAATTTTACTATGAGATGTTGGTGGGCATTTACAATAGGCACATTCATACCCAAATACCTCTTGAGGCAATGGTTCAAAGTCATCACAGGTTTCACAAACTGAGCACCTTCCCCGCAATATTCCTTTTTTGTCTAACATCTAAAGAAACAAATTGGTCATTACTATGGTAAATTATTTAAGTAATTCATGTTTAATAGTAAACTAAATTTTTTATATGGGCC
>JABUQX010039372.1:72500-82500 GCA_015478945.1 Trachelipus rathkii
ATATCCTTCACTATTTCTAACTGGCCACATTGGTATCATCTGCAAACTTAGAAACCTTGCATTTAAGTCCTGGTTAAATCATTTTATATAATATGAGGAACACTAATGCTCCGGCTGACCTGTGGGACACCATCTCCACTATTTCCATGATGATTTATTTCCATAAGTTGTACACACTGTTCTTATTCACAACACTCTTTAATCAACCATGTTACCATCACCTATGCCACATTTCAATAACTTCTTAATCAGCCTCATGTGGGAACGTTATCAAAGCTTTGGCTAAAGTCTAATATATAATCTCAACTGGGATCTCCTGCGGATCAAATCTCTCTGCTTTGCTCCATTAGTAAACTGCTAGAGAAATTAATACTAAACTAAAACTAAAACTCTAAAACTACAGTCCTCACCTCCCTCACACAACACATCATTAATGGCACCAATCACCTTTCCATAGATCTATACTCACCGCAATACACATAATAAATAAAGCATTCGATACCATCCCCACACACATCCTTATTCCAAATCCTCCACTCTCCCTTAGAAAATAATGACAAAAAATGTCCTCGCAATTTCTTCAGGCCAACGTTTCGAAAGGTCCTTTATCAAAACAACATCTCCATTCGATCAATTACAAATGGGTCCACAGGGCGCCATTCTCTCTCCATTTTTTGTTTAAGTTTTTTCACAGCTGATTTAACTACCCCAACGCACAAACTTTATACTTACGAGATGAACATTAGTCTTATTTCAACACGCAGACGTAAACATAGCATACAACATACCAAGAATATTTACATCTATTAGAAAATTGTTAAGTCAAAACAGAATGACAGCATCCCGCTTAATTCTCATCAGCGCTTTTAACCACAGACGTCATCAATCCCCTCATCCTATAATCACCCTGAACAACAACCTCCCCTTCCATTAAACAAAACCCCAAAAACACTAGGACTTATCTATGACACTCACATGACGTTCTCTCCCACATCGACCAAATAACTTCCTCAACCCAACGTCTCAACACAACTTCAGCTACAGAAAACACACACTCACCTTACTATAACAATCCTCAAAAAATTAAACTATGCCTCACCAGCATGGTTTCCAGCACTCTCAAAATAGAACACAATAAATTACAAACTCAAAATACAGCCCTCAGATAATATATATACTATATAGTATAATATAATATATATATATATATATATATTATATATATATATATATATATATATATATATATAATATATATATATATATATATATATATTATATATATATAATATATATATATGCCAGCTCTAAGAAGAGCCACAATCATATCTCAAAAACTACAACAGCTTCCGGGAAAAAGAATACATTGCTGGAATCCTGGCAAATTTTACCGGAGGAAAACTGTAAAAAAAAAAAAATCATATCTGAAACTACAAGAGCTACGGAAAATGAAATAATTTGTGGAATCTTAGGTAAAATTTTGGTTAGGAAAATGTAAAAAAAAAAAAAAATATTAAAACAAAATTTGGCTATTTTTTTTTTTTTGGGGGTGTGGGACATAGTATAGTATATATATATATATATATATATATATATTTATATATATTATTATATATATATATATATAATATACATATAATATAGCAAACATGATTATTTATATTATAATTAAAATTAAATCTTTTTAAATTATTAAATTAAAAAAATTTTTTTTTTTATTTTAAAAATGTATTAACAGAAATAAAAGGGGGCTGCGAGCGACGAGGACCAGGGGGGACGTTTTTCTACCCGTAGGGGAGGGGCGGAGAACCCTCGCGACACCAAATACGGAAGAGCGGGGGTTCGCGAGACCTCCCAGAGGGGGGATTAGTCCTACCGCGTAGGTTCCGGAAGGCGAGAGACCCGACTCACTGCATCGGTTGCGGTTTATAACCTTGGGGTATTCTTTAGTTAAAAAAAGCAATTTAAATAGAAAGTCTATTTATTTTTAACGAGTAAACCAATAAAAGGTCTATAAATAGGCTCTCTAACATATTCAATATAATTATTAACAATAATTTTTTTTATTTTTTTATTTTTTTTGACATCTTCCCATCAAAATTTTTGGAGATTCAAAATGTATTCGTAAAACATATCTGTGGTTTTTGAAGATTTTTTTTTTTTTTTTTTTTTATATTACATTTTCCGCACTAAAATTGGACCAGCATTCCAGCAATGTATTCCTTTTCCCGGTAGCTGTTGTAGTTTTTGAGATATGGATTGTGGCTCTTCTAGAGGCTGACCATATATATATATATATATATATTATTATATATATATATATATATATATATATATATTATATTATATATATTATATTATATTATATTATATATATATAATATATATATATCCCAGTTCTCCCTTATATATGGTTTATATTGTAAGTTTAGCAAAAATTTGCCTTGGACCACACATTTTATATAATTACCTATATTTATTCTGTAGATATAATGGCTGGCTATATTTTTTCAGTTATATGCAATTGCAACAATGTTTTTCTTGCTTTAATCAATAAAATCACTAATTTCTAAGGAGAAAGATCATCAGCTGCCAAAGTTAATGTTTTTTTTATTATTAAATCACATCATCACAATAGGCTTAACTGAATCGAGATAAAAGCTAAAAGGCGATTCAAACATGAAAATACGATGAAAATCGAATAGGCCTAATTAAATAGAGCACGTCTCATAAGGTGGTTAAAATGTGCGGTATATGAATTCACCAATAGTTCATGTAGTTGTTTAGGATTTATTTCACACTCGGAAAATAATCTAATAATGTATCGACATTATCAAACATAGGAATAAGGGAAAAAATACTCCTATGCTTTTAAGTATTCACGGTAACTAATTTCTCCATCTTAGCAGAGCCAGAGTGAGGGAAGCTTTCCTGACTGTCAACAATAGGGAAGCACAATTCTATTTTTACGATAATCGATAAATTTTCCATATTATATACGATTTGATCGATAGCTTTCCAAAAATGCTTTTCTTCGATTTTAATTTTTATGTAAACTGGATTATACTAGATTAATTATTATTATTATTATTATTATTATTATTATTATTATTATTATTATTATTATTATTATTATTATTATTATTATTATTATTATTATTTTTATATATATATATATATTATATATATATATATATATATATATATATATATATATATATATATATATATATATATATATATATATATTTATATATATATATATTATATAATATATTTTGATAATTAATGGGTAATTATCGAAAGTTTTCGATGTTTTTTAAAAATATCGATTATCGATACATCAATAGATTATGTATAAATATATTCACTTTAAGTATTAATTTAAAAAATATTTATTTCTAATATAAATAAATGATTTCATTCATTTTAAAATCATTTATATTGGAAATAATTATTTTTATAAATACCATATGATTTAAAATTTTAAATTAACATAAACAACTTACTTTAAAAGGACATCGTACGCCTGGCAGTGTATCTAATTATCATCGGAAACATTTAAAAGTAACAATTTTACGTCGCAAATACGTGCATTTGGAACGAAAAAGCGCACATCACATAAGACGTAACAGCAATGTCACATATACGACGTATGTGTGATGTGACGAGTGCGACGAACATTAACGTCGCTGTGATGTATCTGCCACCATCTGTGCTATATGGGTAATTAAAATCAATCGGAATTTTTTTTTTTTTTTAATTTTCTAAGTTCAAAAATATTTCAAAGTTAAAAAAAAAATTAAATTATGTTTTTTTTAAAAAAAAAAGTCTTTAACAGTAAGCTTCTGCAATGATGCCAGAAGCTTACCGTTAAAGAATTTTTTTTTGCTATTTTGGCCAGTGTGTATGCATGAGTTTGGTGTGTGTTGTGTGTTTGTGGTGTGCCGGATCTTTCTCTGTGTGAAGCATTTTCGGTCTTGTAACCGGAATTTTAAAATTAAAAAAAATATCAGTATGAGAATCCGCTTTCTGTACGGCTTTTAGGTAAAATATAAGGCAAATTTTTTCTAAGTTAATGGAAACCGCTCTAAAATTCTCTCAAATTCTTAATTCCGCTTTTCAACAGCGGGATAAGAGCGGATTTTTTTTACAGTGTAGCATCTTAAATCACCTAATGTTATGTCAGATAGCCATTATGATTTCCCCAAGGAACGCTCTCTCTACTTCTGATTTTCTTTACCTTCTCTTGAACTCTT
Source organism: Trachelipus rathkii (assembly GCA_015478945.1). Lineage (NCBI taxonomy): Eukaryota > Metazoa > Arthropoda > Malacostraca > Isopoda > Trachelipodidae > Trachelipus > Trachelipus rathkii. The sequence goes on from JABUQX010039372.1 coordinate 76,760, forward strand.
GATCCAATGCTTCCGCATTTCGGTCAATCATTTGCTGTAGCAATTATCTCGAAGTCTTTCCAAAGAGCCTGGCACAAAGCTTTAAAATTTAAATTTAAATGATGATAATGATGATGATTATTATTATTATCATTCTTCTCCTATCCCCAGATCGGGGGTGAGGCGCTTAGCATACACCAGAACAGAACAGAAAAATAGTAGAAGAACATGATACAAATCGAAAAGAAAACCACCCTTTACAGTCCCCTTTATACCCCCAAGTGAGAAGTCGTAGCTGTCAGAAAAATCCACCCTAGAGATTTCACGAGACTGCGACGGACCCTCACTGTGGTATCTCGTCAATGTAGGGTTCATCGCCTGGGCAAAGCCACAACCATACCGTCACAAGCCAGCATTCACTCCTGTTTTCAATCTTTCTTCTCGCTCTGAGAACTCACATTCGCTCTCGCTCGTATTGCCTTTACTGACGTCGAATTCACTCTTCGGTCCCCAGCGTCGATTCCGCAGCAACTCATCACTTTACATCCGCTTAACCAGCCGACTATCATCCATCCTTTCCATACGACTAAATCATCTCAATGTACTCTCCTTTATTTACATTTATTTACTCTCTTCTTCACAGCACACAACTCCCCCTAATGCGTTCATTCCTCATTCTATCAATTCTTTTCAACACCTAACAAGCCCAGATATAATAGTATATATATTATATATATAATATATGTATATATAATATATATATATATATATATTATATATTATATATATATATATATATATATATATATATATATATATATATATTGATATACAGGGCCGTAGGAGAATTTTTTTCGGGGATTTAAGATTTTATATATATATATATGTATATATATATTATATATATATACTATATATATATATATATGATATATATTAATATATATATATATAATATATATATATATATTATAATATATATATATATATATAATATATATATATATATAATTATATAATATATATATATATATATATATATTATTATATAATATTATATATAATTCTTCTTGAAATAGTGAATAAAATAATTTTCTTTCATTGATAACAATTTCAAAATACAAAGAAAGATGTTATTTTATGTATATATAAAAATTATTTTACCTGCTTTCTTAACAGCAAAATGATTGATAACTTCTTCCGATTGTATTGTGCAGCTATGGTGAATTCTTTAAAGCGTGTTCTGCTAGTCTTTCCTTACCTGTAAAATTAATGAGAAAGTACAATTTTGAGACTTTTCAGAGTTGTGTTCACGTTGTGAGTGAGATAAAAGCTAAAATTCTTAAGAATTTAAATGGGACTGTATAAATCAAATTTATTTAATTTTTCTAAAAATATTTAATAGATATCGATGGAATGGCTTTAAACAAGATTGGTAAATTTGAATTTAAGGCTCACGAGCTTGCTTGAAACTGGTTTGAAAAAAATCATAATAAGAAATGGAATTGCAATTGCTTTATATCTTTTCATTTTACATTGATTGTGACACTCGTTATTCTTATCTTATTCTTCATTAACAGAAAGCAGAAGTTTTATTGCTCCTCCCAAAATGCTTGAAAATTTCTTAGCAATTGTGTGTGTGTGAAATCTTTCGAAATAAGCATCACATTTTTAAGATGATTAAGGGGAAGATCCAATATTGAAGATTTTGGGACCCCATTTTAGCCCCTACTTAAAAATGGACATAAAATTCATAATTTTCAGACAATTTTGATGGGATGGCAAGCAAACCGCAGCTTTTTCTGACCTCTAAAACGTCTTTTTCGGGTGTTTTTCTGTGTCTGTAGTTATTGTTTCGGCATTTTCATTTTTTCAGAACCTAATTTTTTGACATTTTTTTCGTATCAACTTCTACAATTTTTTTCGAAATGACTTCAAATGGAAGAGTGAAGGAGAATAAAATTGAATTCATAACTAAAGTTATAAGTAGATCGGTGGTGATTATAGATTTCAATAGATTTGAGGATTTACAAGAAGGTTCAATGTATTGATCCATCTCAAGCTCCCCTAAGGCTTCTACAATTGTTCTAAAAACTTCACAAAATCGTACCAATCCATCGTAACTTTTCACCCACCTTTGTTACACATTTCGCGTTAGGTTTTACACATTTTGTCTCTGGAAAAATCTTTTCTCATTTTATATTAATATGAGCAGCACTGAACATACAATGCCGCTGGATATTTCGACAGCTTGAACACTCTTAAAAGTTTGCTTTATTGCTGCAGCACCATCATATTGCTGTCTAATCAGAAAGACACTATTGATTTCCAACTTCGCAGTATTATCTCAGCTAGATGTTCTCTTTTTTGCGCTTTCAACGACCAGAAACCTAATAAATCTTCAAGAATCAAAAATGTTTTCCTCATTTCATTAACATAGACTTATAATTTGCTTTGATTATCCTTTTTGTTATTCTAATAAATTAAAATAAAGAGTCTTAAGACATCCAAAAATTTTGATAATTTAAATAATTCCGGGGGGTTCAGACCCCCTGAACCGCCTGGCTACGACCTTTTAAATATATATATATATATTATTATATATAATATATTATATATATATATTATATATATTAATATATATATATATATTATAATATAAGTATATATATTCATATATATGTATATATTATAGATATATATATATATATATATTATATTATATATATATATATATATAATATATAGTAATACAAATATACTTTCTATTATTTCTATGTCCTATATGTACTATAAATTCTATATATATATATATATATATATATATTTATGATATATATATATATATATTCTTATATCATAAGAACACAACTCAAAACTCTTCTGTGCCCTAGCATCTTTTCAATTTTCTCCTGCATGATTGTGATCTCCAAAAAAGATATTAATAAAAACTTGCACAAATTACAAAATTAAAAATTTTCATACTTTTTAAACTTAGTTTTGGGAATCTTAAAGGCAGGCTTCCCTTAAAAAAAATAAATAAATAAAATAAAGTCGTTTTCTATTTTATCATTTGTGCTTATAAAAGGTAAGAAATACACAGTTTTAGCACAAATTTTGTGTATCGAATACGACAGCTTATGTTTACAAACAATTTGAATCAGCTGTTGTGATGGAGCCCGGCGATTTGGAATAAACAGAAATAAAAAAAAAAGTAAAAATAGATTAAAATACAAATAATTGATCAACTATTATGATGGAATTCAACGATTTGTAAGAAATTATGATTTTTTTTGGAACAGGTATTGCAAATTAGAAAGTAGTGAAAACATTAATATTTATTTTCTTTACGAGTATATCAAACTGAAAAAATATTTGAATTTGTAAGCACAAATGACATGATTGAAAACGGCTTAAGCCAATTTCCATTATTTCATTTGTGCTTACAAACGGTAAGAATTGCTAGAGTTAGCATTCCCTTTGTCAAATTTAGCACAAAATCGTAGGAAATGCTTACCAAACGTAAAGAATTTCCTTAATTCTGTAAGGTTGCTATTTCCCTTGCTACCTGATTTTAGCCTTTTTAGGACGTGCTTACAAAAAGTGTAAACAAAACGAATGTCGACAGAAAGCAGAAAGGAAATTATTTTTAGATTTTTTTTATACAGTGGATAAGAAAAGCTTTTGAGTATGAGTTTAAAAACAATAAGATTGTGCCAAATATTTGTGTTGTATTACTATTTTTTTATTTTTTTCCATGTTTGATATATTCATTTTTCACGACGTGGTAGGTCAGTTTGAATTCATGACACCTTTTGTGTTTCATTCAATAAAATTATCATTTCTTCTAAACCGTTGAACTCCATTAGAATAGTTGGTCACTTATTATCTGTAATATAAACTTTTTTTCTTTTTCTTTTTTATTCCAAATCGTCGGGTTCCATCACAACAGCTGATTCCAATTGTTTGCAACAAAAGTAAACCGCGTAAGCCGTCGTCTTTGATTTTGCATGAAATTCGTGCTAAAACTGTGTAAGCTTTCCTATCGTTTGTAAACACAAATGATAAAATGAAAAACGGCTTTAATTTAAAAAAAAATGAAAAAGAATCATATATTGATGGCAGACGGGAGAGCGTAAAAAAAGCTATCAGCGACACCCAATTCCTAGGTTATCCTCCATAGTCAATCAATGTGGCTCGCTCTTCTCTTCTACGTTTTTTATTAATTAGCTAATTAAAAATTATTAATTTATTATGTATTTTGAAAGTTTGTTAATGAGAAGAATTTTTTTACAACTTTGAAATTTTTTTTTCTTACATATTCGTATGCTGGTAATTTTGAAGTTTTTTCAGTATCATTTATATATTTAATCTAGACAATTTGCAACTGCGATTAATCGGTTATGGTGGGCAATATGCATGATTTTACATGTGACGTTTAGTTTTCATCATTGAAAATAATTCTGTATCTAATTTCGTAATTGACAAGTTTCATCACGGATTACACTTTGTTCTGTACTAATAAATTCTAAATGCCTATGTTTATTGAGGTTAAGAAGTAAAGAAATAACTAGTGAATTCGACACAGTTTAGGCCCTTGTCGGCTTTAAAATTCTTTACATACATAATGTAAGTTTAGGTATGTTAGTTCTGAAGGGTTTTTACCGGTAAGACATGGACTAGATTTAGTGTCTTAAGCTGTCATTTTTTATAATTTTAAGCCTATTAATTAAAAAGAAAAAGTGAAGGGTTCATAATTATTATGTGTATAAATGAGGACTTATAAGGGCCTAGTATTGCAGTATGCCTTTATTTTTAATGTTCTGCAGGATATTTTGGAACATGAAGTATAGAGACAGGAAGAGTCATATGGACCTATCAATGACTGTTCGCAGTCAGCTAGAGTAAATGGGGTCCAATCGACTAAAATGCTCTATGCAAAAACCCACACAGTACCTAGGACTTATCAATATGGTAATTATTTCAATAACTGTTAAACAGCTTTTTATAACAATACAGCATAGACTCTAAAAAATAGTAATGAAGAATAAAAAAATTATTTGTCCTCTCGTTTAAGGAAAAAGTTCAGACATCTCAAGTTGTTAAAAATTCACATAGACTTTTCAATATGATTCGATCCAGGTTAGGTCTCATTTCAGGCTCTAGTTCAGGTTTATGATCAAGTTTTTTTTTGGGGGGGGGTTTTTACCTTTTCGCCTAAGTTAGAGAAACGGAAAAAATCTTATGTAGATTAACATCTTATCATAACCTGAACTAGGATTGGGCCTAAACAGCACGAGGGCCACTAATTTTTATTATAAGAAAGTCTATGGGAAATTTAAACTTTCAGAGGCTGTAACTTTTTTCCTAAAGAGACTGCCGATTTTCGTTTTCACTATTCATTATTATTTTTTTAGAGTATATCCTGTGATTTTCAAAAAAAAAAAAATTTCGTTTTTTTTTTTTAATAAACAAATTTTCTTTTTACTTCTCAACATTCAGAGTTTGCAAGTTTTTTTCCAAAAGGACGACAAATAATTTTTTTTTTTTTATTCTTCATTAAACTATTTTTTTTTTATAATGCTGTGATTTTTATAAAAATCTGTTTAGAGGCGTTATTGAATAATTACCTCAATATCTTACATAGAATATATGAACTAGGCTACTACCAAAGCACAAACTATGGCTAAGGTACATGCTAATCATACCAGAAGCTTTAATAAATTTATAGTTTAAAATGTCATATATTAATATATATATAA
>JABUQX010039372.1:85000-104884 GCA_015478945.1 Trachelipus rathkii
TATTTAAACTAGCAATAATAAATGCAAATATAAATATTAATACTTTTTCGGTTTTTGGTGTTTTTAAAAAAAAATATTCATTTCCATTTTCCAATAGTATTAAAAGTTTTTAGCTACTAAGCTTTATGTTTAACAATTATTACAATTTAAGAAGAATTCTTTAACTAGCTACACTATAAAGAATAAAAATAATGAAGAAGAAACTTCATTAATCTGGCTGAAAAGAAAAAATAAAAACGCTATTATGCAAACTGACATAATAAATAATATCTCTTTAAAGATAAAAATAGATAATCAATTTTCATAATCAATTTCAAAAATTATCAATGTGAACAAAACAATAAGCTTTCACTAGTATCTGGCGAGAGCATTGTTCTTTTTTGGGGTGTTTACATTCCCACCTACACTAAATACGCTCGCTCTGACTGATTGAGGGTGAGGACTGAATACATTTTGCTTGCAAAGCCCTGATAATAATGGAAACCTTGGCCATTTTCATGCCACCACACCTGAAAGGATTCTCTTCTGTAGAATCATTATGTTTTTCGCAGAGCCTCAATCCTCTCTCAAGATTGCAAAATTTTGTTATTTTGCTCATTGTTGACTGTCTCTTCGTTTTTTTGATGAGGTTCCTTGGGGTGTGATTTCTTTGAAGGTGAATGGAATGAGATGTCAATGTAAGCCATGGACTTTTCAAGTCTAACATCCAAATCCTCTATCTCAGTAGGTTTATTTGCTGAAAAGCCACATCACCATTTCAGTGTGTTGCAGGGGTGCTGATAAGGCGGGCTTCCATTCTGTGAATTTTTTTATATTTGTCAGCGAGCAAGCTTCCTCGGTTGTGCCATTAAATGCATTTAGAAGTGGTTGAAGAGTGGAGATGCATTCTTGTGGGGTTTCAGCTAGCTCAAGGAATTCCTTATTAGACCCTTTTATATATCGAAACTAAGTTTTATTACAAATATAAAGAAAAAAATTTATTTTTGGTTTCTTATGATTATTTTGTTTTTTTTTATACAGGTTTTTATGCAGATTCCAAATAGTTTTTTAGTTTTTTCTCTAGCATCGACCGTTTTATGTTACGACGGCATATAAAATAATTAATGGCATCTTCTCATTTTGTAGGGTCGTTTCCGGCATCGCTTATAAAAGTAGTTTGCATTAATGTTTTATGGGGATTGATGCTTAAGATATATAATAACTAATATATAGTATTATATATATATATATATATATATATATATTTATATATATATATATTATATATTATATATATAATATATATAATATATATATATATATACCATTGTTTAACATCCATTAGTGCTATGCTATATTGAAGGTGAGGTACCAAACTTAAATATCTTTTTATAATATTTCAGATAGTAATAATATAAAAAACATTTGTAAAATTGCAAGTAGACAGTGTAAAACGTTGGCAAATTCTTTTGTTATGTGTGTTGATATTATTCTGTTCTAAGGCACATTTCCCCCAAAATTTATGAAGGAAACCAGTATTGGCTAGGTACAGGTCTAACTTTTGGTTATGCTATTGGTGATTAGATAGCAGGTTTGGGCACTATTCTATGTGGAAGTTGCAAAACAACCCTAGAAGGATGGCTAAGAAAAAGAAAAGCAATGCCTTTGGCTATTCCTAGAATATGGCGAGAACACAACGAATACTGATGACTGGCACTTCTGAATATTAAAAAATATGGAAAAGGTAAAGGAAGGCAATCTCTTCCATGCCCAGATATTCCCTCATCCAGACCCATCCTCATAATGAAAACTACCTATACCTTCACCACTACTTTGTAAGTAAATTGTTTTTAATAACAAGTCATACATAATAAAAAGAAGAAATGAAGGTATGTTTCTAAATATATGTAGGCAGCTACTTTTATATATATATAATATATATATAATATATATATTATATATAGTATATATATATATATATATATATTATATATTATTATAATATATATTATATATTATATATAGATTTTCTTTCTCTTTGCTTTTCTAGATGATGACCTCATTGAAACTTGCTTAAATATGCTTAATTCCTTGAATTGAAGAAAAAGATGAGCATAATTGAAAATTATGCCTGGTGTGCATTCCGTAATGTGGTTCAAGAATTTTTAGGAAATGTAAAGATCCAAATTACAAACAGCTGATAAAAATGCTCATTGATTCTTATAATAAAATGGGTGCGGTAATGTCATTAAAGGTGCGTTTATTTGCACTTGTATTTGGACTTTTTTTGAAGAGAATTTACGGGATGTAAATGAAAGAAACAGTTTTTTTTTTACGTGGTTACACATCACGGGCGGAGCCTATTCAAGAGGGGGTGTTACATGTTCAGCTTCACCAACTAGCAAATTTACGCAGAGAGACACAGTAAGTGAGGGAGATTAAATTCAGCAGGAAACACAGAAGATGGAAAGAGAATTCCAAGAACAGAGGTGGCAGGAAGAAGGAAGCACGGCAAGAGAATAGGTTGGAGTTACATATCTCACCAAAACTATGCGCAGACATACAGCACCCCTTGTGCTACGCTGGCGTCGTAAAGGTGGTGGCGAGTTCCATTGAGCACCTGCTGCTGCGGTACCTATAGAAAAGAAATAAGCACCACATCAACGCAAAGTAGAGGGTCTGGAGAGTGGAAGTGCGGACAGTTTTTATAAGTCTTTTGGGCCTTTGACTCGACCCCTGTCAAAAAGCCGGGTGAACCAAGCTCCCAGATATAAGAGCAGTCTTCATAGGGCGGATGAGGCTTGTATAGCTGGAGTCAATGGAATAGAAAAAATCTCAGTCTACAGCAGATTCCCAGTTTTCCTTTGAGGCCTGCCCTGCAACCGTGTGATGTAGGTTTCCAAGACATTTTTTGTTTATGTTTAGGCCAATGATGTTTAATATTGTCAACAGGAGAGACGAAGAACCGTCGAAAGAGATAGGAAGTTAGAAGGTGTTAGAGAGGGAGATTTGAGAAGATTGAGTTTTTAAAGAATTAAAATTTCACAAGTTGAGACGACCCCACCCGAAAATTCTATCCAGATTTGCGAGAATAGAATCGGAAAGGTTAAGACGAGAGGAAATTCTAGAAGTAAAAGAGAGAGCAGAATTGAAATGAGTTAAGAATGAGGGTCGAGTACTCGGGCATCGAGATGGATAGAGTTTAGATTGTGGCAGGTGAGAAAGATTCATTAATGAAAAGTAAGAAATAAGTAGGAGTATAAGAAGAACATGAGGAACACCACAATTGATGTATAAGAAGTAGAAGACACCCCGTCACAACAGCCCGATATTGAGGCGATTGAGAAAAACTAGACATAAGTAAGCAAAGAGAAAAAAGCAAAGGAAGGAGCTTGGAGAGCAGCATGACGCGTGCATACCCGGTCAAATGTTTTGTATATATCAAGCGCCACAAGTCAAGTCTCCGCGTAGTTTCTTAGTTCTAAAAGGGTGGAAACATAAATCGTACAATAGGCAAATTTTGCAGTAGAACATCGAGCTGCCGAAACGTAGCTGGGCGATCGAAGAAGTGATGAGATTCCAGATGATCTAAAAATGAGAGTTGAGAAGGGTTCAGAAGATCTTAGATAGAATACGTGAGAGTATTGGGCGATAGTTAGAAGGATAGAGCGGCTTCCTTTTTTCGGAACGGCTGGACATGTGCGTGCTTCAACACTGATGAAAAAGTGTAGTTATTGAGAATGAGAATATTAAGTTGAACGAGGGAGGCGCCAGCACAGAGCACACTCCCTCCAAAACCGGGGAGGATGCATCCGGGCACCGCCTTCCATAACGTTCATGATTTCAGGAGCCATGCACTACGATATAAGTCATCAAGGCAAAGGCATAGGAAACTTGAGAGAGAAAAGGAGGAGGAAGAGGAATGCCAGAATCATCAGGGTTGAGTTAGAGGAAATAGGAGGCCGAAGAGAATTGGCCTTTTCAGTTGGAGATTAGCACAGAAACATCAGACGAATAAGAGGAGGAAAGGCAAGTATTAGCAGAAGTTGTTAGAGATTTTTTTGGCAGAGGCAGAAGCTTTGTCAGTAGGAGACTAAGGAGGTTGCGGCACTTCGTTTGATGAAAGCCAGCTTTTTTGGGCTCGTCGAAGATATCCTGAACGAGTTTTAGCTGAATGAAAATATAGCGAGAGTGATAGGAACGAGATTTTTCCACCATCGATGCAGCACTGTCTAGCCTGAATGGGCCAGAGAAACAAGTACGAATCGAACGCATGGATTATGAGAGAGAATAATTTAGTCGAAGAGGAATGACCTGTAGTACCATCAACGATTACGCTTCACTTGTCAGCAGAAGCTGAAGCGTCACCAAAGTCAAGCAGTCATTCCATTATAGTTAGCGTAGAGCAACGCAATGCCCAATCGGCCCGATCAAAGTGCAGAAAAAACGAGTAGGGAGGAGTGGGAGCTGTTTGGAAGAGAAAGTTATTAAATTAGAGATATAAGGTTGTGGTCTGTTTACTAATAGGAGCGAAGGTGTAGTAATTTATAGAGAGAAGGAACTAGTGGTGAACATCAGGTCAGTGTGTTTCAGATTGGTTTGGGACGATCGGAATGTGTTTAGGTTCTTTAATTAGTTGCTCCAGATCGTTGAAAACACTAAACGATTCGCCTCCTCCCATAAATCAAGTATGAGAGACCCACGCATTTAGTGTTTGTGTACAGTTGAAAATCCCTAAATAGAGGTACTCAGTTAATTTGGATGAGAAATATAAATAGTGAAAGATTTCACCAAGAATATTAAGAAATGGGAAGGCGCTACAGGGACGTTGGGATAAGTGCATGATGGGTAATTTAATGTGAGTTTTGATAAGGAAGCCAAATCGATTCACAAGAAAAAAACACGATGGGCAAAGCACTTTTAAATGCAAAGTAAGCATGTTTTCGGCTTATTAAAGCATTGACTTATATTTTTGGGATATTAGTATTATCTTATCAAGTAAAAAGTCTTTTTTTAAGTAACTGTTCGTATAAACCTTCAAATAAAAATTTGTAATAAGTACTACAGGGTAAGCTTATTAACAAACCTTAAAAATGCCAAAAATATTGCAATAACTCTCAAAGTATGGATGATAGAAAAAAGAAGGTTATTTTTGTGTTCAGCGTCAAAATATATATAAAATTCAATAAAAAAATAAAAACACATTTTTAGTGTTTCTAGTGTTATTGAATTGAAGTTTTCTCATAATTTTTACGCAAAAAATAAGAAGTATCGGCCAAGTATCGGCAATATTAACCACCGATACCCTCAAAAAAGGCCGATACTGCCGATACCGATACTATATATCGGTACAATCCTAATATATATATATATATTATATAGTAGCTCAGTCATCTAATAAAGTTTTCTATACTTAGGTTTGATCATTAAGTATACACAGATGCTGGATGCTCTGTTCTAGTTAATTTGAACAAATACAAAAAGGTTGCTGTAGAGTAGAAGATTTAAATTTTTATAACTAGTTTCAATTCTTTGCATATTACTTAAAACAAAACCAGCATTAAAATATTAATACTTACCTTTTTAAGACATATAATATATATATGGTATACTCTATTAATTAAATTCTCCTGAATTATTATTTTTCAGAAAGTCTGCATATTTGGTTTTCAAAGCCATACCCATGGTGCTTTAAAAATTCCAGTTTTGCATTTGTTAAAGCAATTGAAACATTTTTTATCTTGGAGCTTTAATGAACAAGATAGTTGCTTTGACGGTATTGTCATTCTATATAGTTTCTACAATTATTGGAGAATTAATTATTGTTTTTATTTTATTTTGATTATTATTAATGAATATTAGTACGTAGTTAAGCGAGCATATTGGTTTAAAGCAAGTTTTAAGATACGCTTTTGATTGAGCTTAAAGTTTTGGTAAACTTTTGAGTGCATAATTCTATGGCTTACAAAAAAGATCGCTTGTTACTTATAATATGTCCATAGCAAATCAAAAGTTAAGAAGTTTTCTATAATCTAATACCTAAAATCACAAGATTTTTTAAAAGGTTAGAGAACTTTTTAATTTTTTTTTTATATTTGTAATTCTTAATCCATCATGTATCATAAGTGTAGGTAGATGAAGAAGGCGATATTATTTTATAGATTAATGAAGCATTTAAGTAAATATATTTTTTCAATGATCTTTAAGTTTATTTATTAGTTGGGGAAATTGTTTTTAAAGCTTAATTCAAATGGTAAAGGTAATATCAATAGAGATTATTGATAGAACATTGTTTTGGACAGTTTTTACCGATTTTTTTCTTAGAGTCATTTCTATAATTTTAATATTTTTTGATTTTTAATATTCAGTTTAGTAAAATTATAGCTTATATTTTATCTTCCTAATTACACTTAGCTGTTATTTTTATTTTATTTTTTTATTTTAAATAGAGTAACGAAATTTTTTTAAAGCCTTAAAAGAGAGAGAATGAAGTAATATTTTTCCATAGCTAATAAATTTTATTGTTAAATTTTTCTCGCAAAATCACTTATTTGCTAAAGTAGAATGGAGTTTTTTTAATTTTAAATATGCAAAGTTGTATATATCATTTTATAATTTTTTAGGTTTTGATATTTTTATTGTTAGTATTTTCCTTCTCAAACAGATTTTTGAAATTAATTAATGTTTCAACTACCCATGCAGTATGATAAAATAAATTTATGAATATATTTACAAAGTACAAATTATGCAGATTTGGTCTTACAAACTTTATTTAACAAGCATAAGTTTATATTATATAGCTCAACAAAAGTTTAAACCGAAAGGTTGGTATGGTTGTTTTTTCTTTATTTTAATTGGATTTTTGAATGAGTCATAAGAAAATCAAAACTTTTCGAAGCTTTTTCACATAGTTTGCACGTTTTAATTAGGGGCCGTACTGGTATATATTTTAGGTAGGCTGGATATCAACATCATTTTATCACATCCACTCTTGAATACTGATGCTAGTTATACGCTGATAGTGATATGAATTAACCATAAGGAATTGGGTAAAAAAATCCCATTATAGAACTTACCTATGAATGTTTAAATATTAATATAAAATTAAAATTATAAGTACTCTATATATAACGGTAGCTTTCTATAAAAAATAAAGAGTAAAGAAATAAAAGGATACAAATAAATAACAATAAAATAAAAAAAATTTTTTTTTATAAAATAAGTAGTAAAATTATAAATTCATTGCATATCTTCATATATAGAAATAAAAGCTTATGAATTTAATGGCTTTCATATGGGTGGTGTTTGGTGATAAGGTTGGTGGGGTGATCAGAGTAATGTTCTGTCCTTCACCTAGGTAGCCATAGTTACTAGAAATTGAAGATAATTTCTTATATATTTTCTTGTTCGCTTTATATCTTGTGTAATAATGAATTAATAATTTTTTTTTTTTTACTTACATTTTTAGGTAACTAAAATTTCAATTATGTGGCCAAAACTCTTCATACCTTACTAAAATTTTTTTATTTTTTTTTTTTTTTTTTTTTTATCAGCATTTTCAGCATCCATAAAATATTGAAAACTTAACTCCAGTCAACTTATATTATACTATATATATACGTATATTATATATATATTATATTATATATATTATATATATATATACTATATATATATATATTATAATATATGTTATTATATATATATATATATATATATATATATTATTTATATATATATATATATATATATATATCCCTTTGTATCATTCTTTATCCTCTAATTACTCTTGTATCAAACGACTCCACATAACATTACTTTTTTATATTGAAAAGTAACCTAATTCAAATAGCAATATTTTGTGCAGCATAGTATCCTTTGTAGCTAAGTTACCTGACTGGCCCATAGATGAATTTTAGTCTCTAAAACTTGGGTTTTAAGATGGTTTAGTTATAATTGCAGAAAACATATGGAAGAAGATAATTGCTTGAATAAATTTGTCCTTCTTGATGGTGATTAAGAGCTAAATTGAAATAATTCTTTATTTTCTTGATGCTGTCTTCAATAATAATGGGAAATATTGAATTATGCAACTCTAACCTTCACTTTGTTAGTATTCATGGAATTTTCTTATATCTCTCTAGAATGGTCAATGTTTTTTTATCTATAAAAGATTCTAAGAGGTTTAATGGTTCTGAGGTCCGCCGCACATACAGTACTTTTTTACACTACTCTAATAACATTAGATATAGAGATCAGTAAATGCACTGGGCTATCAAAGATGTCATTTCAACCTAATAGAACCAATACCAACATGTTATATAAATCCACAAACACCTTAGGGGCTTGCAATAATAGCTAGCATGTATACACAAAGTCTAACACTTGAAGAAATGTTAGCTACTATGTCGGAGACTCAAAGCTCTTTAATAACTTTGTAAGTCGCATACATGCAGTTTACTTTAATAATACTGTAAGGACAACCTGCCATTATGGTTAGTCAAATACACAATATGATATCCAACATTCTAATATACTACTTTTCCTTTCTTATGTTGTAATCGAGTTGCATCGACAACCTCTTTGGCAATAACCATCCAAATTAACAAACAATTTACTAAATGAAAGCTTTTTTTATATAAGATAGCATTCCTTCTTAATTTCTTTATGTGTCTCCTGGTCTCTATATGTCGTTCTACTATGAAGATTTTATTGTCCCTGTATTATAGAGCTTATACGTGGTGCTATCAACATTTCTTCATCCTTTTTTGTTTTAACTCTGATTCATACTTGACCATCATGCTCCTTGTCATATATTGTCAAAATTTTTTGATTGAAACATCCCAAGTCCTTTGCTTATTCCAACTTCCTTTAATTTTCATTTCTTACTGTGTTTGTTGGGCTATGCTAGCATTTAATCAGTAGAGTTGGACGGGATTTTACTTGATTCATGCAAACAGATGCTGTAACTTTTTCAGGAAGCAAAACTGTTTATAACTATTATTTGATTAAACAGGAAAGGGAATTAATTGTTTAGCTTATGGCAAAAACAAATAACATGTTGTTAAGATTTTGGGCAGGACATACTGCTTTAAATTATGGACTGTGATATGATTATTTTGCTCTTTAAATCTAGTTAAGTCAGTTTTCGATTTGCATTTGTGCTTAAGCTCGATAAGAAATGCTAAATCCAGTTTTAGCACGAATTTTTAAGCACGAATTTCGGGCATAATCAAACGTTTGTTTACATATATTTTTATCAGCTATTGTTATGGAAAATTGTGCTCAGCAAATAAACAATAAAAAAAATAACAAATGGTTATTACAAATAATTGATCTATTGTGAATGGAGTGTATCGATTTGGAAGAATTAGATTTAAAGGCTAATTTCATGAATGAAACATTCATCAATCACGACTACTACGCCGCAATCTTGTTTGTTTACATTTGTTCATAGGCATTTTCCTTAACATGAAATAGCAACCTTACAAAATTTAGGAAATTCTTACGTTTTGGTGAGCATTTTCTAAATTTGTGCTTAATTTGCAATGGAATGCACTTTGAGCAAAATCCTAATTTTGTAAGCATAAGTGCACATAAAAACGTCTTTAGTCAAGTGATGGTGGCTGATATTATATAGGCCATATTTTATATTATATAATATATTTATATATATATAATATATATATATATATATATATTACTTATATATATTATATATATATATTATATATTAATAATATATTTATATATTATATATATTCTATATAATATATATATAAGTGTTTTTTCATTATTTAAGAATCATATTTAATTTGCTATGGATTTACGTACTTAGATACTATTACAAGATCAAAGTTATATTGAGGGTTATACACTCTCTGAATCTGATTATTTGACATTGCAATAATATTGCCAAAAAGAAGTTTTCAACAGATTCAAAAAGTTGATGGAATGGTGTTCAAGATTTGCAGATTTTTTTCCTCATGAGATGGATGAGCATCAACAGCAAGAATCTGGATTAAAATTTAAAAGTTAAGCCACTTAAAAAATGGTCAAACATAAAACGAAATGTTAATGTTCTGTTACTCGAGAGAAAGAGGTGAGATCTAATAGACTGGCTTCATGTGATTTTTTATTATGTATGTATATTAATTAATTATTATTATTATTATTATTAATTATTATTATTATTATTATTTTTATTATTATATTATTATTATTATTATTATTATGTGACTATTATTAATATTATAATACTATTGTTTCAGGAGATATTTTCCAAAGCTAATGATGGAAATATTAATTATGGCATGTTATGTGATAACCTAAGACTTTATTTAATGCTTTTTTCTGGGTTCTGAATATACATTAGCCGAACATTTTTTTCTTTCAAAAAGATTACATTAATTTTCATTTATTTTTGTCTATATTATTTGAAATTTTATGATTTTCTTTACATCATATATATATATAATATAACTTCTGAACGCATCTAATTAAGTTGATCCATTTTCTACTTAAATTTAATGCTTCTCTATAGGTTAATAATTGATTGGTTATTATTTAGTAAATAGCCGAGAAAAACTTTTGTAATTAGTAACTATAAAATCCTCTGATTGGCAATTAATATATTTTTTAAATCTATCTTTCGAGAATAAGTTTTAATGATGTACCTGTATATTCATAATGTCATATTGGAAAATGAAATTTGATAGTTGATAACCAATCCTTGGTTTTTTAGTTAATTTAGAAAGTTTTTTACATTATATCAGGTTGGTGCTTAGGGCTCATTACACTATAATATATATTATATATATAGGTCTATATATGAAGATATATATATATATATATATATATATATATAGTATTCTTCTAAATTTTATATTGACATATAAATATACTTTATTTATTTATATACAACTATATTATATATATATATTTATATATATATATGTATCAAATTTGTGTATGGACATGTCAGTCATATAATATATATATTTTGGCCATTTACATCTGGTAATGTGACGTTTGTAATACAGGTTACAATTCACAACATAGATTCAACTCAACCAGACACTAAAATATCTGTCAACTCTATCAGGTCCAGAAACATATCCACTTTCTATTCCGCTGTCAATAATAACTCTTACCCAGGAAAATCTGGAACATTTCAGCTGGATGATCTGTGGATGAGGCGATTGTGGCAAGTGGGGTATTTGGTTTGCCGTATGAACCACTCTGAGGAGGTTGGTCAGGGTGAGAAAACGTAAAGTTTATATGATATATATATATATATATAATATATTTATATATATATATATATATTATTATATATAATATATATATGATTATATATATATATAATACTATAATATATTATATAATATATATATAATATTATATATATATATAGTGCCAGGGTGGTGTTTGGTGGACTTGATAAGTTTTTTCATTTAATAACCATTCATAAAGGAACTAAAAGATAGAAGGGAGTTGTTCAGCCCCTTGCTATCACCGAAGAGAATTATTATATATATATATTATAATATATATACTATATATATATATATATATATATATATATATAATAATATATATTATATCTATATTATATATTATATATATATATTATATATATTAATATATATATATATATATATATATATATATAATATATATATATAAATATAATATATATATATATATATATATTATATATATATATATATATATATATATATAATATTATATATATATATATTATAATATATAGCTTTTTTGTTTTACCAGGTTGTTAATAACATAAATAAATTTTTTATTTACAGTGCTTAAATTTTAATAGATTTGGTGTGTATATTCTGTTTATTTATCTGAGCAGTTAGGAAAAAGATTTTTATAAGTTTTTACTATTTTTCAAAATGATAAATGTAAGCTTTGTTTACCTTGCACGGCATTTGCAAGCTCAACATACTGCATTATCATACTGCATTTAAATGCTTGTGGTTCCTGGATTTTTTATAGCTTACAAATATTTTTCTTTTTGCATTTATTTATTTATTTTTGGAAAACCTTTTTTGTAGGCATGAAAGAAGCTAAGAAATTAGTTCTGTAAGGGAGAATGTGACTCAGTGGCCAGCATTTATAGAAGATGATTGAAGCTTTTTTTGATAAGCTAAAAAGCAAAGCGATGATATTCTTCTTCCCCAAAAGACTCTCTCCCATCAACGGTAATGTTTAGCTGTTATGCTAATAATATTTTTGAAGTTTTTCAAAGGTATTTTATAAACAAAATCTGCTTGTTGATGCTTAATTTTGGAATTAAGAAGCATTGTGTGAGTTATTTATATTTGAATGCATTGAAATTCTATTTCATTTAGAGGTTTTAAAGAGTAATGAAGTGTACAGTATGACGAGATTTTTTCTCATGCAATTGCTCTTATTCTAAGTATAGTTGTAAATTGGTTATACATTATTTTATTTTCCCTTTGTATATCTTAAATGAAAAATTTGTTTAAAGACGGTGCTTGTTCTAATTCTCAGTAATTGCCCATGTTAATAACTATGAAAGTAACATTACTACATAACTTCCGCTTAAAAATATAATTTAATTTTTAATTTTTCACATGATATGTTCTTTATATGTGGCAAAGAAAGATAATAATTTAACTTCTCAACTGAAACATCTGTGCATTTGTTGAATTTGATGACATTTTTTGGTTACTTCAGAAATTCAAAAGAAATTGTTTTTTTTTTTTTAAAAAAATGTTTGATCGTTTTATTCTATTAGTAACTTATGAGGCACAGTGAAAGAAAGCGGAATCTGGAACGAGTCCCTTTGCTATTGCTCAAGAATATCGAAGTCTGGCAGAAGCAGCTGTTGTAAGCAAGTAAAATGGGGTTGTTTGGGTCTTGAGAGACCTTTTGAAGAAGATTCTCACTCGAGTCTTAATATTTTCGATATGATGAAGCCAAAACAGTAAGATTTCTTAATCTCTTCATCATCTGTTCAGTTGTAAACTTAAATTTTAATATTTTAGCATATAATATATATATATATATAATATATATATATATATATATATATATATATATATATATATTATATTATATATATTATAATATAATATAATTATATATATATATTATATATTATATATATATATATATATATTATATATATATGCTTCATAACTAGTATTGGTAAAATGCAGTTTAACCATATGAGTTATTTGAAATTATATCACATTACTTAAGTTATCTTTAAATGAATGAATAAGTGGTCCAATGTTTTGGTATCAATTAAATTTGTGTTTATGTAAACTTTATCTTCAAAAATATAATCAAATATAGATATACTTATCTTTTTTCTAATTTTTTTATTATTATTATATTATAATTATTATTATATAAGTAAATGGTATTATTATTATTTATGTATTATTATTATTATAATTATTATTATGTATTATTATTATTATTATTTTTATTTAATTTTATTATTATTATTATTATTATTCCCTACATGTAGGTCAATTCGTTGCAGTTGAGAGGGGGCCAGACAATTTATGGCGCGAAATTCTTCTAACATTCTTTTATTATATTTTGTTTTTTTGTTTATTCTTCCCTATTGTTGTTGTTGTTGTATTGTTGTTGTTGGTTTATTCTTTTTATTTTTATTGTCTTTTTATTATGGTTATTATTATTATTATTATTATTATTATTATTAATTATTTATTATTCTGTTCTTGATTTATCTTTATTAGTTTTCTTTATTAACTATGGATTATTTTATTTTTATTATTTGTTTCCGTTCTTATTCCCCTTCTTCCCCAGTTTGTCCCTTCTCCTCCGTTTTATGTACGTACTACCCTACTTATTCCTGGTCTCTCTTTTGAGAGTCTCCCCAATTTTCCTCTGAATTCTCAGGATCTTTCCTTCCGTTTGGGACGCATGATGTACGTGAGTCTCTCTCTTCTCGTATCATGACCGTGGCATTTTCTTGATCTGGAAAAAGGCTTATACTATTTAACATGGAGGATGGGTTTCTGCGAAACGCTAACTCCTGGGCCTCCGGGGACGAACTTCCCCCTTCTTCTTCAACCTGATGTCTTGATCGCTCATTTTAGGTCAGATGCGGCAGCACTCTTTCAGGCAATTTTGTATGGAGGAGGGGTCGATACTGCATCCCAAGTCAGTCCGTTGCTCCTCTATGTGGTGACTTGCAATGTATGTCATGGGGTAACTCCTTGTATGGAGTGGTCATTCTTCAACTGGTCATACGACAGGGCCAACGTCGTGGTGCGTGCGCGTGGTTGCAAATTATGCTTCCTAAAACGAAGCGTGCTTTTTCCGGGAAACCCCGTCGAGGAGGACGAGTACAAGTCTCCTTTAATTAACTGTATGGAACTCGACTCCAAAGTGGAGCCAACGGTGGGTTTCTCTTGTTTGTTTGTTTGATGAATCTCTTACATCCTTTCCACATTAATCATTTTGGAAACTAGTTGGCCGCGATCGTGGATCTTCTTACGGCACTCAACTTAAGACGTGGGGTGTGGAACAGGAAGCTGTGCTGCATCTCTATATCATGTCGTATGGGCTGTATCTTGGATTTTGGTTGCCATATATGGGGCAGACCTTCCAATCGTAATATTTCGCTTTGAAACCTATTCAAATGAGGGTCTGTTCTTTCTGCACAGGTGCGATTTCGTCATCTGCCTAAGGAGAGCCTGGAGGTGGAGACTGGGATAATACCCTTGTCTCTGCGAATAGAAAGCTATGTGCTCTTTATTCCTTCGTTTTCAGGTCCCTGCTTCTTCAGCCTTGTCACCCTTAATAGAAAGGTTCCTCCACAATCCTGCATATTGGTCGTTTGCTGGGGTTGTGACTCCTATTTTTCATTTTCTTGTCTTCCCTTTTTCGATCGGTTTTTTGCACTACAATTTTCGCAACGTTCATGCGAAATGCATTATCCTCGCTGCTGTTGTTTTTTGGAATACAACTGCTTCAACCAAGACTGAGGGGCACATCCGGCGACGTTACGAGTTCCTTTTTGTCTCATAAAGAGATCCACAATGACTCGACACCTGTCTACACTGATGGCCAAGGACGGATGGCGAAGTGGGGAGCATCGGCTGTCTTCCCCAGATTCTCGTCTTTCCCACACCTGTCGACCTATAACGTCCAAATTACTCAGTTGAGCTGGATAAGCGCTAGTTTTGCTGTGGGCGAATTAGCAACTACACCGACTGTCATTATAACCGATTTCATCGGACTCTAGAGGCTCGCTCTCTTTTGGCACTGCTCGACGGTCAAAAGAAATCTTTGGTTTCATATGTCCAAAAGTTCATCGGCTCTGTTCAATTGAATGGAAGAGGCATGCTCCTGTTTGGTCCTTCCCATGTGATGTTCCGGGAACGAGAGAGCTGATACAGAAGCCAAACGTGCTGCCACCGGCTGGGTCACTTGCAGACGATACCTTCCACTGAATATACTGTTTGGGAAATCTCCTTGCAAGGAAATTTTTACACGTGTATCCGTCGGTTTCCTCTGCTGGGGACGTGTTTGGGGCGAAAAAATTCTCGTGCGCAGCTGCTTAATGTTAAATTTCTTTTGGGTCGCTGGCCATGCTTTGTATAACGGAGTCACCGCCAGGAGGTGATTCTCGTTTGTT
Organism: Trachelipus rathkii; assembly: GCA_015478945.1. NCBI lineage: Eukaryota > Metazoa > Arthropoda > Malacostraca > Isopoda > Trachelipodidae > Trachelipus > Trachelipus rathkii. Next base: position 100,653 of record JABUQX010039372.1, read on the forward strand.
TACGAATTTGGACGGCGCCAATCTCACTCATTGCTTTCATGGTGAGAGAGCCCCCCCTCCCTCCTCTGACCTCTGTCCGTTTTGTTTTTGTGTGGGTTTTCTCTTAATACTATGGCCCATATATTTATATTTGTGTGTTGCGACGCCAGTCTCGCATTCCGACTCTAGTCTTCCGACAAACGTAAATTCCTTTCGGAATGCTTTGCTCATAAATTTATCTGATTTTCACCATTTTTGAAGTGAACAAATTTTTGCTTTCTCCATGAGCTGAAACATCTTTTATCGAATATAAACTTTTGATTACGGTTTATTTTTTCTTGTTTTGTGTAGGGGACTTTCCCTGTTGTTAGTTCCTACTGTCAGCGTTATACTCGCTCTCTTTGCGTACAGTGGTGGTCCTTATACACTCAAAGAAAAAAATTATTTTATTAATTATTCTTAAAATATTCATTAAAATGGCTTAGGATTAAGAATTATATTATTTAAACTATTATATATTAATGATTTTTTTTATTTAATTATTACGATATGAAATTCTAATTACAGGTATAAAAAACGGGCACTCAGAATTTTCATTTCTTGTACAGTGTATTTTTATTATTAATTGTATTTTTAATGATGAGTGTATTTTAATATTTGACAGAATAATAATATTGAATTGTCATTATATTATTATTATTATTATTATTATTATTATTATTATTCTTTAAGGTTTTCTGGCCTTCGATCTGCCCACGTTTCTGGGAGAGGCATGAAAGAATTTTTATGGTGGTACACCATTGTTATGGTCTCAAATTGAGGAGGCTTTGTTATTAATGATATGTATTGTGATTCTCAGTCTTGTATGAATGGTGATTTTCCAGTACTTGAAGATGTTTATGAAGAAGATTGTGGAAAAGAGGCAAAGTTTGAAAGACTGAATTCGGGAAGAAGATTTCTAGAATGTTTAAATATAATAAATTCAAGGTATGATATTTTAGTTTTATTTATGTGACACGCTTACTGCATTGCTCTATATGAGGAGTATAGATGGCAACTAAGAAAGTTTTTCCTAGGATCTCCATGAGGGATCGAAACAAAGTTCAACCTTTAGCACGCGAGTCATAATTCTATCGCGAAGCCATGGTTTATTTTACTACGGATATTTTTAGGTTATATTATTTTTTAATTTCATTTATTCTTTTAAAAAAATTTGAGGAGTTTTTTTGTAAAACAAACTTCAACTTTTTTACAGGTTCGCATTTTGAATGAGAAAGTGAAGACTCAACAACAAAGTTATAGGTTGTGGACACTTATTGATTATGGGGCAGAGGTCCTCATGTTTCCGCCAGCACTGGAAAATAAGAGCGTTTGGTAGGTCTAACTTTTTATGCTCATTGTATTTTCTTTATTGCTAGCTTATTTACTAGAATATATTGCGACCTTGGTGGGTTGCTGTTGTTTGATCAACTTTTAATTTTAATCTTTATGCTACACATTAAGATAGATATACTGACATACAGGTATATTAGATATGGGACTAATTTTCTGTGTTTCAATTTAAAAATTGTCATTAATTTGCATTTCAATTTTCAATTATTATGCTGTTTTTTATTCATATAATTGTTATAAAGTTGTTTTTTAGAAAATAATAGGGTTGCATCATGGGTACTCCAGGGGGCTACCCCTTGTATATTTTTTTTTTTTTTTCATAATATATATATATATACGAGGAGCGTTGAGGAAATTTTGGAAAAAAAAAAAGAAAATTAAAAATACACAGTAATATGTGTAATTTACGGAGTGAGGAAAGAATTTCTGTATGCTTTGGAGTTGTTTTTTTTATGTTGCCAAATTTGTTCCTGTTAGCACACTTAATTAATCAGGGTTGGCATTAAAAAGCCACTTAATAAAACACTAAAAAAAAAAATTCATTTTGTTTATCTATTTTTTTTTTAAATTTTAAACTTATTTCAACAATTTGAAGATTTTTTAAAATTACTAATTAATAATAAAAACAATAATATTATTATTATATTAGTGAGCCTAGTTGCACTTTATTCAAGATTTTCACTGATAATACTTTTATGTATTTGAAATAAATGAGAATGAAAAAAATTATTTTTTAAAATTTATACAAAGTACAAATGAATTGATTCTTTAAAATTTTATTTACTAGAAGATAAAGAGATTCATTATTAAATTACTAAATCTTTTCAGTAAATAAAGTAAATATTTTTTCCTCTTTGGTTATAAATTCTTTCCTTTTTGGTTATAAATTTACTAGAATATATTTTGAATTTTCATTAATTTTATAAATTTTATATGGTATGCCAAAATAAAACTAATTTGTAACATTGAATTGAATTAAGTCGGTGAATGAATCACAATTTCCCAATTTTATTTCACAATAGTAACTATTTGGCTGTTTAACTCTGTCTTAGATTATTTATATATCTTATAAGTTTTTTGGCCTTTTCTGAACCCATGTTATTAGTCAATTTTGACCAAATAAGAAGCAAAAGTAGATATTATTTTTTAATATAATAGTTATATATATATTATATATATATATATATTAGCTTATATATATATATATATTATATATAATTATATTATATCTATATATATATATATTATATATATATATTATATATATATATATATATATATATATATATATATATTATAATATATATTATATATTATCAGGGTTCACACTTTCTGGAAAGTCGGGGAAAAAATCAGTCAGGGAAGTCAGGGAAACGTTTTTAGATATGCTGAAAGTCAGGGAAAATTTTAAAATTTCAAAACATATGAAGAATTGATCCATGGACCAAGTTACATATTTTTTGATATATTTTTTTTCCCTTGTGGAATGCGAGATTGTAATTTGATACGTGATGAAAAGGATGTGCGAGGACGACTTCGATAAATTACTTCTATCCTGTTTCTTTCTATTTTAGTTGCTATATATATATATATATATATATTATATAATATATATATATTATATATATATATATTATATATATATATATATATATATATCTATATATATAATATATTATATATATATATATATATATATATATGATATATTTATTTATATATCAGGGTTCACACTTTCTGGAAAGTCAGGGGGAAAAATCAGTCAGGGAAGGTCAGGGAAACGTTTTAAGATATGCTGAAAGTCAGGGAAATTTTAAAATTTCAAAACATATGAAGAATGATCCATGGACCAAGTTGAATATTTTTATATTCTTTTTTTTCTGTGGGATGAGAGATGTATTTGATAAGTGTGAAAAGGATGTGCGAGGTAAACGGACAATTCATAAATCTACTTCTATCCTGTTTCTTTCTATTTTTAGTTCACTATTACCTACTATTCTTCCTATTCTGTTCATAGAGGTTGTTCCAAGTTCATCCTTCCGATTGAAGGTGATTGGTATATGGATGTGTTTTAGACTGTATGACTTAATCTGTTTATATCTTTTTCTTTTTAGGGATTTATACTTTTTGAGGTTTGACGAAGTGATTTTGGATTTTTGTGCAGTTGAAGTATTTATTATTTATTTATAAAATGACTTCAAACCAAAAAAACTAACTTTAACGACCAGTGGTTGGACGTCAAACTGAAACCCACAGTTTATCAGGTGGTTGGTAAAGGACCTGATAGTTCAAGGCATAATGTAAAGTATGTAAAAAGAATTTTGATCTATCTAACATGGGATGCGAAGTTCCAAAGTCAGACCACTTGTGTCATTCCTGTTCACAGATTTCAATGTTCTGTAAATATTATGGGAAGATTTCTTAAGTCCAGTAAAATGCTTGCTAACAACTAAGCTTTTTGCATTAGATTTTACATGACAAAGACATTTGCGTGATGTAAAAGGTATTTAAATCTTGGATTTCCGACAAAAAAAACTTTCAAAGAAGTACTTCGAATGAAAGTAATATCTAAAATTCAAACTTGAATGCCAGACTGTTGCTATGCAAAAATGACCAGAAAGATATAAGAAGCTGTCCTCGTGAAGTACAAGCTTGTCAAGGGCTTCATCATTTTGATCCTAGTATAATTTTTTTTCCTACCAGAACAAGGAAAACAAGATTGATTTTATTGCTAGAGATTGTACACCAATAACCGATCACAGTTCTGTGCTTGAGAAAGGAAAAGCAACTCACTCTAGTTTCAGTGAAGCTTATTCTAACCTATGAATTAAAATTCCAAAATATGTTTGGATGGTGATTGT
>JABUQX010039373.1:0-12500 GCA_015478945.1 Trachelipus rathkii
GGTAGTGAAGTCAGTAGTGATTAGTAGTAGTGAGTAGTGTAGTAGTAGTAATCAGTAGTATAGTATAGTAGAGTAGTGTAGAGTATAGTATAGTAGAGTAGAGTAGAGTAAAATAAAATGTGCCGCGAGCGTTGCGTGTACACCAACTCTTAATTTGAATTTTTGTATAATAATGTAAGTAATAATAATATAATAATATTAATAATAATAATAATAATATTAATAATAAATAATAATATATAATGATAATATAACATAATAATTATAAATAATAATAAATAATTGATAATTAACGATTTAAGAACATTACCACAAAGATTAATAAATATTAACTAATTATTAGTTTTTAATATATGAAATAAAAATCAAATTAATATTTTAATAATAATAATTTATTAATAATAATAATAAATAATTAATAAATAATAAGTAATTAAATAATATTAATTAATTAATAAAATTAAAGAATTAATTAGAAATTTGAATTAATAATAATTAAATAATTTTTTAAATATATAAAAATAAATAAAAGAAAATTAATTATATAATAAAAATAATGAATAATTTTTTAATAATAATTAATATAAAACATTTAAAAAATAATATAATTAAATTAATGAATAAAAAAATACTTTAAAAATTTAAATAATAATAATTTAATTGATTTTTAATATAATATAAAATAATTAATTGAGCGGCCATAAATAATTCAAATATTTTAGAAACGTGTAAAAAAATAGAATATTATAAATCTGGGAATGAATAATTAATAATAATAATTAAATAATATAATAAATATATATAAATAAATAATAAAAATAATAAATAATAATAATATATAATTTAATAATAAATAAATATAATAATTATTAAATTAAATAATAATAATTAATTATTAATAATAATAATTATAATATATAATTAAATTATTTAAAATATATTGATAATAATAATTAATTTAATAAATAAATAATAATTAATATATAATATAATTATTTTAATTAATAATATATAATAATTTAATATAATAAAATAATAAATTAAATAAATATAATAATAATTACATAAATAATAAAATAATAAATATATTTATTAATATTAGAATATAAAATATTAAATGAGATCAGCTTTTGTCTTAATATAAATTTTTGCAGACTTTTTCTAGAAATTCCTAAAAAAAACCTTCCTAAAACAGTTTTCAATTATTTTTCCTGAGGACAAATTCTGAATAAAACAAACATTGCCTTCTTAGAAAATAATTTCCAAGCCTTTCGGGTTCCGCCTCACCGGGGCATTTCAGAAATGGAGCTTTATTTAATAACGAAGCAAAAATTTATACTAGAAAAATATTTACAATATAAAATTAATTAAGTAAGATTAAAAACTAAAATTTAAAATATACGAATAAATAAATGTGAAGTGAATAATTTAGATTGGTCTTTTCCTTTCTTTCGATCATATGCCTGCTCTTCATGTAAAAATATTTAGGTAATCGGAATTCGTTAATTTATATTGATTGGTCACCGGGGGTTTCTATCGCTTTTTTATAAAGAAGGGGAACTCCCGCGCCAAGCCTAAGGATTCCGAAATTTCCCTTTTTAATCAAAATTTTGAAGTAATTTACTATTCATTATTGTGTAATTTTTATGTACCTCCTGCAATACTGATGGTGTATCTTACTTGGTTTGAACCTGTGCTGCAACATACGCTGCCGAAGGTATGTCGTTATTAACCCAATGTAATGGACGTTACATTTCCACCTTTCTCAAATTGGCAATGGAATATGGTAATACGACGTTGGTAAACACTCGCCGCAGATGGTACATCACAGCACTAAAAGCAAGAAGACAACTTTGTTGGGGATGTGAATAATTCTAATAGTGATTTAATGCATTATTTTTGCACAGTGATGACTTTGTATACCGTAAGAAATGTTTTTTATGCATTTTTTTGCACAGTGATGCCTGTAAAAGAGAAGGACAAACACTTCGGTTATTGATAAAGGAAACTTGTGAAAATTTCTTTCACTTGTGTTAGAACTTTTTCAGGCAGAGGTTTTTTCAAAATTTCAAGAGCGGAAATTCACAATAGAATAAATCTCTTTTGAGAAAAACATATTCAAAAGGAATGTTTACTTGAAAATTTTGATCACTATTCTTTTTGTATTAACTCTAAAGTTGGTATTAATGATTTAATACTCATAGTGTCTAGTTGGAGATTAAAAATGTCGTATACCAATTCCATGCAATGAGAAGTGGATGTAACGCGCCACTTTACATGGTTATACGACAAAATTACCTTCGGGCCAGCGTATGTTGCAGCACAGGTACAAACCCAAGTAAGATAACACCATCATATGAGGAGGAACATAAAAAAATTTACACCAATAATGTGTGGAAATAGTAAATTTACTTCCAAAATTTTTTGATTTAAAAAAGAGGAAATTTTTTTTACTTAGGCTTGCGGAGTCCCTTCTTATAAAGGGGAAGGCATAGGACCGGGCATCCAATATAAAAATTACGGAAATGTCCGGGAATTACCTAATAATTTTAAATATATAAACGAAATTGGAGAAAAAGGGGAAAAAAAAAAATATAAAATGGAGATTTATTTTCGTATATTTAATTTTATTTTAATTCTTACTATATATTTGTAATATTGTAATTCTAGGATAATTTTGCTTCGTTATTAAAAAAAAAGTTCATTTCCTGAAAAATGTCCACCGTGGAGCGGACGAAAGGCTTGGGATTATTTCAGGAAGGGCAAATTGTTTTTGTTTTATTTTCAAAAATTGTCCTGGAAGAAAAAATTAATGTGACTTGTTGGGAAGGTTTTTTAAGGGAATTTAGAAGTCTGCAAAATTAATAATACATTAATAATAATAATAATTAAGTAATAATAAATAATAAATAATTAATAAAAAAATGTAATTAATAATAATTTAAATAATAATAATATATAATAATAATAATATAATATAATAATAATAATAAATATAGTATAAAATTAATATAATAAATAATATAATAATAATAATAAATAAATTAGATAATAATATAATAAAATAATTTAATAATTAATAAATAATATAATATAATATAATTATATAATAATAATTAATAATAATAAAAATAATAATAATAGTAAGAAAGGTAATGATAATAAACATAATAATAATAATAAGATAATATAATAATAATATTAATAATAATAAATAATTAAAAATAATAATAATAATTATAATAATATAATATAATTAAATAATAAATAAATAATAATAATATTAACTAATAAATACTTATTAATTAAAAAAATAATGATAAGGAATAATGGTATGGGAGAGGAAAGACCAAGAAGTGCGGCGGATATACGATGAGTTTCAGAATTTTTTTTAGTTATCTCTGAGTAAGAACAAATAAGATAATAATTAAATATAAATAATAATAATTACAATATTTATTTTTATTATTATATATTTTTAATAATATTTATTATTATTTATAATATATTAATTTATTTATTAATAGATAATAATATTTAATAATTTTTAATAATAGTTTATATAATAAAATAATCATAATCAATAATAAATAATAATATATATATTAATAATTATTTTTATTTATTATATTTTTATATTATAATATAAGATAATAATAATAATAATATATAATAATAATATTTAATATTAATAGATAATTAATATATAAATAATAATATAATACAATATATGGGCAAAATGTGTATGGGGGACTCTTTGGGTAGGTGGAGTGGTGTGTTGGTGTGTGTGGTGCGCGGAGCGTTCAAGCTCCCTGGAAAACGGCTACGATTCGTCTGTGGGCGCTTAGCTCACGTTTCTGCTCGCTGAGCTCTCTTTTGGTACATTTTGGTGTGTGTGATTTATGTGCATAAATGTTATAAATACTGTGATGATTAGTCTTAGAAGTATCCGGAAAATTAAATATACTTTATGGATATTTTTTTTTGTGTGGTGGTATGTATTGGTTTTTATGTTGCTCAGGGATTTAATGTACCTCATACTTTATTTTCATTCTTGCTCTTCTATCCCACTTCACCAAAAATTTTGGGAGTGTTCAGCACCCCCTAAGGAGACCCCTATATAATTTAACCTCAGTACTCTATTCATTCGTTGTCTTCTATTCCACACACCAAAATTTTCAGCTTTCTACGCAACCATTTCAAAGTTATTTTATGGGGGGCGCTTAGCACCCCTAAAATATCAGGGGACCCTTATAATGACAAAACAACTTTAATAATTCACGAGATTCTAACCACTGTCAACATACCGCCCTATAATCTCTTTCTAACAGATATTTTAAAGAATTTATAAGATATTAAATTTATTTATAAAATATTTTTTAACAATTGTTAAGTAAGTAGTGCTTAGTACCAGTATAAATAGCTACTTTAGTAAGATGAGTTAGGCAAATTTAAAGAAATAAATTAAATAATTAACATAGATAATTAATTCCCCAAATAAAAATAAGTAATAAGTTAATAATATAATAACATAATAATTATTATTAATTTAAAATATAATACATAATAATAAATATTAATATTAATATAATTAATTAATAAAAAATTAAAAATAAATATACACATTAATAATGAATAAAAATACACCAATTAATCATCAATACACATACCAAACACTCAATAAATAAATAATATAATTTATAACATTAATAATACTAATAATAACATAAAAAAATCAGTTCATAAACAGCTATATAAACCACACAGTACAGAGATATTCTCTATAATTATCTCATACTCCACCACACATAAAACCATCATCCTATGATGCCATCATTAATTAAAATATTATGCAATATATAATCAATATTTGTTTCAATGGTAAAATATTGTAATTAAAAATTATACATCTTCGATAAGTAAATAGTCACAGTTAGAAACCCAATTCTAATTATATTTGGTGATGATATAACGATTGGAAATGACTATATCATTCGGCTAATTGAAAGTGGGATTTTTGTTATGAAAGGCAGTCCGTTAAAAAGGAAATAATGAGAAAAAAGCCCTGTTAACCGCCAAGTATTTCAAAGTTCCTTGTATTTAAGGTGGGAAATTTATTTTAGAAAACTTGAAGATGATATTGACATAGTTAATGCTAATAATATTTACATTCCTATTATATATAATTACGATAAATATAATTATAATAAATATTTGCTATATAGGTTAAATAATAATTTAAATAACCATTAAACATTATAATAATATAGTTAAATATATAAAGTATAATATAAATATAGTAGATATTAATATATAATAAATATTACTAATATCTTTTTAGTTACAGCCATGAAAACAACCTGATATGTTATGGTAGTGCAAATCTTTAAATCACTTCCCCCTTGAGGTTGCCGCCACCTGAACAGAAAGACTAGATACATTTTAAATTGTAAACTTCACATGGAAATTAATGGAAAAACAACATCAACACAAAATAGTGAATAAAACGTCTAGCTTCGCTCTACTTGAGGACACTTCATTCGGACAACTGAATATACAAAAATTAAAATATACAATTTTAAAATCTCACCCTGTATCATAATGGTATCTTGGTACTATTTTTTTTGGTGATATAGAATGCTTTTACCAAAGTTATCTTTTTTTGAGAGGTTGCCGAGGACATATCATTTTAGTATATTGATTGTTTCGTCTAGCTGAACTTCACCTTGTTGCTGATTAAGATTGTTACTTTCTGTATGATATCAGAAGGATTCATTAATATTCTGAATTTTGGAATTGTCAATAGTAGCTGTTATGTTAAATATGTTGTTAATTGTCTTATAGCTTTATAAGGAGGAGGGATTTTTACAAAACTTTTTAAAACTTTTTGTTATTAACTAAAATTTGAAATTATTGGTTTCGCCTATTGTATTTATTGGGGGGCAATTATAGCGAAAATAGATAAATGGCTAATCCCACTGTTCTGTTTATTAATTGAGCAGGCTTAAGTTTGAAAAACCCAAATTCTCTTCAAAATTTCTGATAAAACTTTCAAACTTCCTGTCTCAATACTCCCTCCTCCCAAATCCAACATGCCAAATCATCTGCACGTAAAACCCATTAATCCACCATTCAGATTTGGAAATTTCTCTTTAAAACCATTGATTACCTTACAATGCTGCTACACCTTCCAAAAGCAGTAGGACGACATGACCGCGACTCTAGTCTGACTTTCCCGTCCCCACCTAACTATTTCTCATTTTTACATCCAGTTCTCACATTACATCACAAACCGCTTTATAACAATGTTTTTATTCCACTCCTCATCTTTTCCCTCCCACTCCAGTACCCAGTTTTCCCCAACATCTCACAGTTGACTCTTACTGGTAACCAAGTTCAAATGCTTTCTTAAAGTCCAAGAAGGGCTATATATTACTGTTATTATTAATTCGACTCTTCTCCAAAACTATCTTACACAAACAACACATTCGAATACTCCTGCCCTTCCCATGTAACCCCAGATAAGTTCCCCTCCCAAATTATCTGCTCAAGCATTCCTTAATTTCTTCTTTCTAAAATCCTCCGTACCAAAACTTTCGCATATATGATGCAATAAAGCAACCTCCAATAGTTACCACATCTCCATTATCACCATATCCCATTCATTAAAATGGAACAAAACAACTATCTTCCCCACTCTACCGGAATACAACCCCATTCAAACGTTTATTAAAAGTTCCACTATTTCTCTTTCTTCAATCTCTCTCTCAATTCCCTTCAGCTCTATCGCAATATTCCATTCTTCTCCGGGCTTTCCCTTTTTTTCTAACCATTTGGTAAAGCCTCCCTTCACTCTCCTATCTTATGGCTATACCCCCTATCTCCTCCTTCCACATTCCTTCCCCCCTCTTCACATTAGAAATACTCCAAAAATTAGTTAACCATTCTCATTTAACCTTTCTCCTTCTTCACCTGATACCTCCCCTTCTTTTTGATACTATAAAAGTTTCTTCTTATGATTTTTATAAATATATGGGCTTTGAAAAATTTTTAATTTCCTCCCTTGCCATCCTCTTTCCCACATTTTTTGCCATCCCCGTCCCCCACCAGCCTTTTAAACCTCCCTCTTCCATTTCCTCTGCCTCTGTTTCTTGCATATTACATATCAGCCTCTTTCTCTTTTGTTGCTTTCTATTCCCACTCCAACCACCTTTATCATTTTCTTTTATTTCACCCACTGCTGTCATTTCACATCTTAGTCATTTTCACCATCATAGTTTGTTTTTCCCTTCCTTCCACTTACTAACCCTCACAACCTAAGCGTTCTATCCGCGGTCTTCCACTAATAATTTTCCTAGAAATCAATGTTTTTCCTCCACATTCGTCAAATCTTTTATTTATTTTCTCCACCAATTCTCTCGTTTCTACATTCCCTCCTTTCAGAACCTATCAAATTTTAATTCCTTTCCTTTTTTTCCAACCTGCTACTTTGTTTCCTGTATTCTCCAGTCTGGCAAAACCCAACCAATTCTAAATATCTGATGTCAAAAAACTACTCCAAGAGGAACTTTAAAAACATCCTCCACTGTTCTTAATCGACACTGTGAAAATAATCTTAACAATGGATTTTTGGTCTCAAAAATTTCCAGCAGATAGGATCATATCTTATCGATTCATTCTTTACACACTCTTTCCTTGAAAACCTTCCATCCTCGAATTTTAAGCCCTTATTTATCATTATAATCATGAACCTTCTCTCCCTCCTGCCTCTCTTTCTCCAAATGAAAAATTCCCAATTTTATAATTCCACCTTATTCTTCTTCACACTTCTGGCATTAAAACATCAAAATCCCATCAGTAGAAATGCAAGTATGTACTATCATTCGCCTCCACCCTCTTCCACACCACTCCTCCCACCCATCCAATCCGTTTAACCTTCCCCTTTTCCTCCCTCGGATGCCCTGTTGGAAGCAGGTATACACGATATACAACGTGTATTTATTCTTCTCTTGATTTTTAAAGTATTACTAATCAATCTCACTTCCTATTTGAAAGATGTAATCTTTGGTCCGAAAAATAAACCTACACCATTTACTTTATTTATTTCTACGTCCGACTCCCTATCGTAAGTACAAACATTATCCCTTCGCCCAAAATCTTTTGCCACTTTCTTCCACCCATAAACTTTTTCCCATCTTCCCGACATTCCCCCACCCACATTCTATCATAATACTTACGCTTCATCATTTCTCCACGATTCTCACACCCCCTATTTCCTTTATTATTCTCACCCACATTAGTGCCAATCTTAAATTTCCCTATTAAAGTTACACACCACAATCCAAATTTCGTAATCCATTTTTTCGATTTCCTAAGTCTAAAAAAAATCCTATGAGTTAATGGTAAGTCCGAGGCTGTTTAAGGTATACGCAAGGCATTTTCTTATCAGGAGTTGCTGCTAGGGCTATCCTTCCTCCCTAGACATTTTCTCTCGTTATTATTGCGAAAACAGGTTCTACAAAAAACCTAAACTCGTTGCCAAGGTTGCACCGACGGGGGACGTGATTGACTTGCACCATATTATTACCTATTATTATTATATTATTATTTATTATTAATTATTATATATATTATTATTATTTATTATTATATAATTTTATTATTATTTATTATTATTAATTATTAAATTATTAATATTAATTATATATTAATATTATTATTATTATTATTATTTGCTGATTGTTAATCACCTTTCTTAAATTCTAAGAATTATCTTTCCATTACATTTTATGATGATATAATTATATAAAATGTAAATATAATTAAAAAATATCAAAAATAACACTATATTTTAAAATTATATTAGCATTAAAAATATTTAAATTTATTAAATATCATTATATAATATTATAAAGATACATATATAATAATAATATATAGTATATATATTATATATTATATATATACTATATATTAATTATATTATATATATCTTAATTAATATATTATATAATAATTATTATATTATATATATATAAATCAGTGCGGCATATTATTAGTTCGTCATATGAGGGCAATTTTGTTTTAGCTAATATATTATATATATATATATATATATTATATATAATATAATTATTATATATATATATATTTATATAATATATATATACTATATATAATTATAATATATATATAATATAATTTTATATTTATTTATTATATAACTCATCCAACCGTCTTCCCTACAAAACTGCAAGCTTGATGTCAGCTTCAGATCGAATGCTTTTGCTATTGCGTTCCCAGGTTTTTCAGTTTAATTGTAAAACCCTTGACGAAACTTCACTTATGAAAAAATTCTCATCAAAAAGTGAATCCATGTCTCCGTTAATCTATTTCCTCCAAAACCGTACAATCTCCTTTTGTATAATAGCTCCTTTTACCTATTCACCAACCTCCATTTGGTTTTTTTCCCCTTCTCATTGACCTACCACTTCCGGATTTAAAAAACCTTCTAGTTCCAAATCTATTATTCATTCATTCTATATGTACGTAGACCATTACCATCCTTAGTACCCCTTTTAGGCTCTATTCCATAACATTTTCTTCTATCGTGCACATCATTCCTATCTTAACATTTTTCTAATCTATCTACTCCTTATTCCACACAAATTATCTTATAAAACCTTTTATTTCTAAAAACCTCAACTCTTTTTTTCATATTAGTGTTTAATGCCCACGTCTCACATTCCATACAGAACAGTTTGAACAAATATACACTCGAAACAATTTCATTTTACCTCCTTGTTTAATTTCATTTTTTCCATAAATTCTCTTATCTTATTATTGATTTCCACCCTCAGCAACCCTATGTTCAATCTCTTTTTTCATGCCCTCAAAAAAGCCCACATAATAATCCTTCCTAATATCAAAACTTTGTCCTTGCTAGCTTTCCCCCACTCTCACTTTTATGATATTCCAACCTCCAGATTCAAAATGTCTCCTTTGTTTGCACTAAATTTTCATCACTTACTTTAGCGCATCCAATTAGAATGAAATTAATTTTATAATCCTTTTGCTCCTTGCACACTCGTTTTTTCAAACTCAAGCAACTAAAATCTCGCAAGTGTTTTTCCTTTGTATCGCATATTCTAAACATAATGAATCTTTTTCGGCAAAAAGTAAGTAATTGACGCTTATCTCCTATCTATCTATATTAAATATAATAAGGCTTCCTTTTCCAACAAAATCTATCTATAATCCTTAAACTACACTACTATAAAGATATTAAAAACAACCCATGGAAACATAACATATCCTTTTCTTATACTACTTCCTATTTTAAAACCATCCCTTTCTCTTTCCTATATATTATCTACACCTTCTATCTTTTATATATATGCTTTAATCGCTTTATAGCAATTATATTCAGTACTCAGTACAAACTTCTAAATAAATATAATAATAATATATATATATATTAATATATTATTATATTATTCTAATAAATTATTATAATATATAATAATATATATATATATATATATTTTAATTTATAATTATATTTTATATATATACATATATATATTATTTATTTTATATATTATATTTTATAATATTAGTATTATATATTATTATATTATAATTTATATATAATATTATATTATTATTTATATATAGATGTTGTGTTGTGTTGTGTTTTATTACGAGATTTTGATCATATTTTTTTTTTTTTTTTTACATTTAATTTTATGATAATACTATGCAATAAATATAATATAGTCTTGATTTATGAATAGATTAATGAAATGATAAAAATATAATAAATTTTAATTAAAGTTTGCACTATAAATATATTTTTCATTGCTTATGCAAAACTGTGATTCTTTTAACAATTTCACTTTTATTTCTTGTTATATAGTTAGTTGTAATTTAATACCATACTATTTATAACTTTTTAGCGTAATTATCGTAGATTATTAATTGATCTTTTGTAGGGGGTAAGCCATATGGGATAAATTATCCTAAAAAAACTATTGAGGCTTATAAAAAAAAAAAAAAAAACTAACCTATATGGAGCGACGATGACAGTAAAACCTGAAAACCTAACTTTACTATTCATCACTGTTTTTCGATGCAGAAGACTGTTCTATTGACAAACACGAAGATGTTTAACTTGTTCTTAATGACTTTCTATTTTTTTCTTTCTTTATAATAAAGATTTTTGTTTTTTGCGTACGATCTTCTCCTCTGTGCTTCATGTTCAAAACGAGATTCTTGAGCATATTAAAGCTGCATAGATCCTATGATGTTCAAAAAAATTTTAATAGAAGAGCATAGTCGAATGTTGTTTCTTTAACTATTATCAAATCAAAAATTGGACACGCTGTGTACGATTGAATTATGTGCCCAGAAGTTCTGTGTATCTAAATGTAACTTCCACAATTATGATATGTATTATAATCATCTTTCTTTCTGATTATATTATTTTTTTCGTTAATTAATTATATTATAGCAATACTATCCGTCTTTTGACACACACTTTTGTTTTGTTTTCATTAATTATCATTTTTATTATATTTATTTTGGTTCAAAAGAAATTTTTGTTGGCATTCTTAATTAGCGGAATTACAAAATAACAATTATATTACTTTTGTAATATATTCATCCTTATTATATTGGTTGGCCTTAGACTTATATTGGCAATAAATTTCCGTGTGTTTTTTTCAGTATCTGTGTTTGGTTTATAACTAAGTATTTCGCATTACTAGAATTTGTGGCAAATACATTGCAGTCAAAGAAGATAGATGTGTTACAGTATTCGAATTATTTAAAATAGAATTCTAACAGTCGTGAAAGATTATCATGATACTGTGAAAGCTGTAATCCAAGATTTATTATCTGCTGCCTACATGACTCTTGAAAGAATTCGAGTAGGTTTATAGATTCCGAGGATCACAGAATGACAACATCACCATTCAAACCAGTCAGTTTCAACTCTAATGGAACTCTGGAAAATGGTACTCTTTATTACATACTTGGACTCTTTAATGGCACTAAAAAATTTTAAAGAAAAAAAAAACACGTAGATAGTTTTTCTGAACATTATAATTTATGCAATTTTTATAATCAGTCTGAGCTATTATACAAACTCTATTAAATAATGAACTTGGATTATAAAATAGATGAAAGGAAAACTAAAAAAGGATTTCTCTGTATATTGAATTAACTATAAATATTTTTAGACAGATTCAATTGAAATTATTATTAAACTAATGAGGAATATCATTTAATTAGAAGTTATAAGTAGGATTTAAAGATAGGAATATAGATAAATGTACTTAGAAAAATGATGCTGGACAAAAGGAAGAAACTGTAAGAAGAATCTTTTTTGTAGACTGCGAAGAACAGAGAGCTGGTTGAGATCAATCATATCGGCAAATCAAAGTTGATGGACCAAAAGGTTTGCTATCTTAGCTTATCTTAGACTGCACATAAATAAA
>JABUQX010039373.1:17500-40664 GCA_015478945.1 Trachelipus rathkii
CGAGAAGATTGGATAATGAGAGCAATGCATCATTCTGCATGAACCTAGGCTTTCGGCTTGAGCATCTCACGAAGAAGGCGTACTATGGACTAGACATGAGGGAGCATAATTCCTTGCGGACTGCTTTCCTCTACAGCCTCCCACCGTATGTGGAAAAAAAAAGTGTTGGCGAGTACATATCTCAACAGGAAACAGATAGTGTATACTGAGTCCCATGGTCATAGATCATCAGCTTAGCCGACAAATTCAACAATGATTTAAACAAAAGCAAAAATAGCATTGCAGCATTCAGTACAACAGCCAGGATCAGGATCAACAAGCCCCAATTATAGTCCATCAGATCAACTGGAACTTAACCAGACTATTAAGATTGATAGAATAACGAGTTGGACTGATGTCTTAAAGAATGCTCCACAGAAACCGAGTGTTCAACACAATAATCAGAATAAGGATAGGTAAGCTCAACAGAATACACAAGTTAATAATAACACCTATAACAGTAGTTGGTTTTTCCAAGATACACAGAACCCTAACCAACGCAACACAAATAATTCACCCACATACGCACTTCGCAGAGAGCAAAATAATAAAGTTCCCCCTAACAGAAACACGCTCTACTGCGATTACTGTGAGGATGTGGGGCATGAAATGAAAGTGCTACAAATATTTAGGGATTTGTAGTTACTGTCGCAAAAGGGGGCATATTCGCGCTGAATGTAGGACATTGAAATGTTCTCTACGAGCACTACCCAATACTTGTATTGTGCCCTTTCTGCAGGGGCCCACATGCGGGTATAAACTGTAAACATCATATACCACTGCAAAATACACCGAATCAGAGGACCCACACACAGTCCCATTCCCATAGGACCTCTGATCAGAATAGGTATACACTGACTGATTCCCAAAGAAACGCGGACAATACACACTCACAAACTAAGCCAAGTGCTCCTTTGTGTACTTCGACCCATGTGATTGGTGAAAATTGGCACACTATGAAGGTCATTGCCTGAGTCCTTCCGAAAATAAACATAGTTCTAGTGCTTTAAACTTCAACCCTCCATTGAACCATTCTGTGGAGAGGAGTTCACCATGTAAACCAGACAAAATGCAGTCTCTCTATTTGTTGATAATCAAGGGGGAAATTGGGTAATGATAATAATGAGGGAGAAATGGGCGAGGATGATAATGACGAGAGATTAAACATTGACACTAATGTTATCACACTTGACACACCAGGCAACACAAATATAGTTATTAGGGAAAATACAGCTGTTAAAGAAGTGGTTTCAGAAAAAAACATTTTCAGTCCAGCCACAACAACTGATGACAGTGATTTAAGGATTATCCCAATAAATCTTTGTCAAGCAAAAGTTGTTCCGCTCATAGTTTTTGTAGCTCTTTCTTGAAATAGCCAAGCGTATTACGGTTGCATGGTTGGTTGATAGTGGAGCAGGCGTCAGCTTGATCGGCTCAACCATAATTTCAGATCTTAAAAATATTGAACTTCTGCCTTCTGCAGAAGTCGACATAAGAGCTATTAGCGGGTCCCTGTCTAAGAGTGACCAAGGAGAGATAAGATGGGGAATGCAAAAGAAGGTGGTGCTCGTCTTTGGTTAAAAGTAAATTATCTTTAATAAACTGTTTCATATAAATTAACTACAATCTTCTATTCCGTTATAAATAATCAAATACACCAATAAAACGAATTAAACATAAAAAACTATGTCAATTCATCTGCAGAGAGAGACGAGTACACTTCTTCCAGATCCTGAGTCTCGTGCAGGTGATTATGATATCATAACAACAATCAGAACAAGATTTACCAGATATGCTTATACTAAATTGAGTTCCTAACATTGAGAAACATATCTTATAATAGCGATTTTGTGCGTGCGCATAAGAGCAGTAATCAATTTTAGTTAAAAGATCTGGAGAGTCTCGTAAAAAAAAAATTATTTTCTTGTGAGAGAACAATTGTGAATGTTACAGGTTCTACAGATGTTCCAATGAAAGTTGTGTGTTTTCAAGGTAATGAGAACTCCTCTTTCATTCCTGTTCCCGGAGTTGTGGACCTCTCGTCTCCAGACTCACCACAGATCGCCATCCTCAACCCTTCAGATCGACCCCTTTACATCTGAAAGAACATTTATTGGACAGTTTTTACCCTTAACCATAGAAACTGAACTGCAAGTTCGAAGCTTACAGATGGAGTTACACCAAGAAGCAGGCTCCATAGGTCCATCTGCTTGGACTGTAGAATGGCTAATTGAAGAATTCAGTATCTCAGCATTGCCTATCACGGAACCACAGAAACAGGGGCTCATCACTATCCTGCTGAATCACCATGCTGCTGCTCTAAGCGTTGGCGATCATGACGTGGGAGTCACCATAGTCACCAGCGTAAGTCGTAATGCCCTATATATTACCCGCCGAGCTCATCTTCGTTGACAACCAATATCTTACCCGTACTCTCCAGTGCAAGAAACTCGGAGCAGCGAGCCCCCTACATTGCCTTTAATTCCCTCAGTGGACTGAAAGTATCCAAAATCGGATTTTACTAATATAATGATTGGAGATATAGTTAAGCAGGAAAGGTGAATTCATTTTACTAGATGTTTCTCTGCATGTTCATTAATTACTGACATGTGCACAGTACTCTCCACTGTAGAGAAAATATTATGGTACTTATTTGCACTAATTTTTTGTTGTTGTATGTCTCATATATTTATCCTTTTTTTGTATATTTGTTTTTTTTTTAGGTGTTGCTTTCTTATGAATTACGCATTTTGCATAACAAACCGTATTGATAAACAATGCAGTCAACAGTTTAGTGAGACCTTTTTGTGAACTTGTTACACTATCCCCAATAGAGCGTTATATTGTCTAATTGTTTATTATTTGTCATTTTTTTAGTTGAAACACGTTTTTTTAAAACAAAAAACGGCTTTAGCAAATGATCTTATTGTATATTTTTTTGCACAAACTGATTTATTTTTTTAAGGAAAAAAAAAAACCATGAACGAAGAAATGGTATTAAGACATAAATGCTTATACAGATAGAACAGGTTAATTATAAATATAAAGAAAATATGTTATTAATTAAATATAACTAAATTAAATTATTCCTATAAATAAATTACATATATTTTTTATGATTAATTGATAGAGCTATGATATGCAGAGTTCATATTTCTTTAGCGTGTATTGATGTGTACACCTTGAAGTTACTTTGATCAGTGGTACTTTGTTCAGTGGCCTGATGTTCATACGAGGGTTTAGCGACTGATTCTCAATTGATGTGGTAAGTATGAATGTTTATTGATGAATAATTTTTATTAAATGAAGGCTGGATTGGTTGTATAAACTTGGTATCATTTTCTTATTTTTTTAGTCTGATTTTTGCTGATTGGAGTTTGGTTGAAGTGAATGAGAGAAGTGAAGGATTCAGCTTGAGTTCTGAGTGGAAAGAAAAAAAAAAACTGGGCAATTTACCCAGGTAAGCACCTTGCTGTGGTGGGGTTATTTTTTTATTATATTATTATTATTAATTCATAATTTCATTCACTTATTTAATATTTTTATTAATTATAATTATTAGTTATTAAAGTCATTTTTTATTTATCTTATTATTTAATTTATGAGATTAATTTGTTATATATTATTCACATTAATATTTTAATGTATTATTAAGTATAGTTATGGAATTTATTTGAATTTATATTTATAAAAGTTAGGAAGGATATTTCTTATAAAATCTTAATTTCATTATTATTATTTTTATTATTATTATTTTTACTATTATATATTTTTTATTATTATTTTTTTATTAAGTGATTATTAAGCGATTTGTTGAGTTTTTTTTTTTTATCTATATCAGTTTTTTTGGAACTTATTCAGCAAGCACATTTAACAACAGAAATAGAAGATCAATATTCAATGAGGATTGAGAAGAAAGGATTGAAATAGAATGCTTTATGGAGATTGGGTTTATGAATAGCCTGGTTATAGAGTGGAATAGATAAAGGAAATCTGAGATAGTAGGAGAGAAATTGAGTAAATTAAAAGATAGAAGGAGGAGAAAATTAACTAGATTCAAAGGAAAGGGGAAATTTAGAAACCTGTGGAAACAAAAAATAGAAAAGTAAAAGAAAATAAAACGTAGAGAATGAGAGAAAGATAGGTAATAGTTTTGGAAATTATAGACTATATATGGATAGAAAGTATTGTGGAGTAATTAGAGGAAGTAATTGTGGAAGAATTTATCATATTATATTACTATAGTGTATATAATATTAATATTTTAGTATTAAGATTATAATATATATTTTATGTTATAAGTTAGTATCGTAGCCATATTAATTAGATATCATCAGATATACATTATATGTGTGATATTCTATATCATCGAGTCTACCACCTGCCTGGAATAGCAGAGACTACACAATGTTTTTGCAAATATAGCCAAAGGCTTCTCATGCCTAAGGGATAAAGCGAAGTGAGTATAGGAAAAGCATATGGTTTTTGTGTTTGGAAAATGTGTATTTCAAGAAACCACAGTTTTTTAACATCTAGTGGATTAAGATAGTCTATTTTTTGAATAATATAAAGAGGCTAATATAAATATTTCATTTGCAAAAAAAGTTATTTAATATTTTTCAGTTCTCTTCAACCTGGAATGACAAAAAATTAGTCATAGAGATGTATAAACTAAGCAGAAACTTATTCATATCTCTTATATATATCAATAAAGTATATCTTATATCAAAATTCCTACAAATATTATGATTAGCGTGACAGACTAGACATGTTATTATGTGAATACATTCTTTCATATATAAACACCCAATAAGAGATAAGAGAAAAGAGAAAATTACAAATTACAAAGCTATTCTCTGAAGGCTCAAACCAATCATATGATGGAAAGATTTGAGTCAACGATTAAATATTTGCGCGAAGAAAACACTGAATAATGAATAGATAACGTAGTTTCTGCTAGTTTATAAATGATCATAAAATATATTTCTGTGTTCAATTATTCAAGTAATCCTCGATAAATTTGAAAAACTTTAGAAAGAATAGATATTAAAATTTGAAAAAATATATATTAATATTTAGTGATATAGAAAAATTACAAAAATAATACTTTATTTTTGGCCTAACATATACACAAGACTGGTAGGAAAATATAATAAAATATAGGATCGATAAAAAAGAGAAGAATATAGATATGTTTTTTCTTGAAAAAACACACTATTTGAAAAAACCGCACTTAATAATAAACAAAAGCTTTTAAAGACAAAAAATGATTATAGATATCTCTCATATACCATATAGAGTCATGCTAAGATATTCATTAATAAATCTCAAAAAAGCATTAACGAATATGAAAATAGAATAAGTGATTCGTGAATACGTTATATATCAGAGTTACTGCTGAGTTACTAAAGGATACATATTATCGCCACAAATATGAAATTCTTCTTCCATCAATTTTACTTAGCCCGACACAACTTCTCGACGATCATATAGTACTACACTAATTCTCCAAAACATTCCTTCTCAAATTCTCTACAAAGTTCCTAGTCTTTTTTTACTCTTTTTTATTGTCTTTGCTTACCACTCAAGGTTTCTCTTAGGCGAGATTTCCCCCTTTCCTCTCGAACTGATCTTTAAGGTTATTATTCCTCCTTATTAGTCCTCTTTAACTTTATCTCAATTAGTTCCACTATACCTCACTTATCTCACATTCTGCACTATGATGACTTCTAGCAACACTGATAACCAGGCTATTCAATACAGAACATGCTACGGACTCACTACAGCATTCTAGGTGTTAACAAGTATCCTTTCTTCTCAAGTCCTATTACTGAATATGAGATCTTCTATTTCTGTTGTTCTAACATGTGTGCGAGAGCTGAAGTAAGTTCCAAAAAGACTGAGAACCGATACACCAATAAAAAACTCAACAAGATACTTATATAAGAATATTAACTCGCGAGCGTTATAAAACTAGAGAGACAATCATAATAAAAAATACTATAATAACGCATACTCTTCGAGCGAATAATAATAAAAAAATATACACTTGACCGAGCAAAATTAATGAACAATTTACTGATATAAGGGGACAGCGTGCTATACTGTCGTTACTTGTTAGATATATATCGGGCACTAATACCAAATAAGAATGTGCCAGTATAGAACTACTCACCAATAATACATTAAAATATTGAATGGAGACATAAACTATGTACAAATAGAATCTCATAAATTGACAATAAATTAAGAGAAACTTAAACTACACACTTACTGTTAGAGTATATCTATAAATATATTAAATTAATATAAAATTAATTTAAATAAATATGAATTAAAATTTAATGAATATAATAATAATAAATTAAAATAAAAAAATAACCCCACCACAGCAAGGTGCTTACTTTTAGTACATTCAACCAGTTTTTTTTATTATTATTCTTTCCACTACAGATTCAAGCTGAATCCTTCTATCTATACTCTCTAATTCACTTCAATACCAAAACTCAATCATAGTCAAAAAACTCAGACTAAAATAAAACTTTTTCAGTTGCCATAAATTAAAACCATAAATCCCAAGTCCCTATTACATTTATTAATAAAAAATATTCTAATCTATAATAAACATTCAATACTACACACATACAAATATTGTGAGAGTAATTCCAGTCCGTCTAAACACCCTCTGATATGAACTATTAACGGCTCCTGACAAAAGTAACTTCAAACTTCAAACCTAATAAACAAATCTAAAAATACCATATCAACTCATCAATTAATCATAAAAAATAATGGTGAGTAAATGATCTATTAAATATACTAGAAATATATATATAAATAATTCCTATATTACCTGTCACACGTAAGTTGTCGAAAAAGTTAATCGTTTATGGTTTTTTTTTTTCCTTAAAATAACAGTTTGGAAAAAAATAAGTATTGTCCCCTTTTTTTTAAAACTTTTCAACTAGAAAAATATGCACATAATAAATAAACATAAAAAAAAAACACTTAATTTAAATAAAAAACAAGCAAAAAGAAACTATCACTGCACATCCGTATCAATCCTTGTTGGTGGACGTTCTCAAAGCAAGCACACCCTAAAAAAAAACAAAAACAAAAAAAGGTAAATTATGAGACATACAAAACAAAAAATCCTTATCCAAAATTACCACAGTTCAAAGTTATGCATGTCAATTCATGGAACCATGCAGAGAAACATCAGTAAAATGAATCACCTTTCCTGCTACCTCAATCACAAAAAATCCATTTGGAATTAAGTCCACTGAGGGATTAACAAGGTGATCAGTTTCTTGAGGAGAGTCAGAGTTTGGGTTTGTCAGTGAGCGGGAAAGGGCATTAGCTACGGTGACTATGGTGACTCCCACGTCATGATCGCCAACTCTGTGAGCAGCTTGGTGATTCAGCAGGATAGTGATGAGCCCCTGTTTCTGTGGTTCCGTGATAGGCAATGCTGAGATACTGAATTCTTCAATTAGCCATTCTACAGTCCAAGCAGATGGACCTATGGAGCCTGCTTCTTGGTGTAACTCCATCTGTAAGCTTCGAACTTGCAGTTCAGTTTCTATGGTTAAGGGTAAAAACTGTCCAATAAATGTTCTTTCAGATGTAAAGGGGTCGATCTGAAGGGTTGAGGATGGCGATCTGTGGTGAGTCTGGAGACGAGAGGTCCACAACTCCGGGAACAGGAATGAAAGAGGAGTTCTCATTACCTTGAAAACACACAACTTTCATTGGAACATCTGTAGAACCTGTAACATCCATATGTTTTCAAGAATGTGGCAGTATCTTGATGGAATATGCAGAGACACAATTAAAGAATGGCAACTTGAAACTATAACCATAACTTGTAAATCTTCTTCTGAGTGATGAATCAAATCCCTGCGAGACAGATCTGGAAGAAGGATATTCTCTCGCAGAGAAGCTGCACTGAGTACCATTAATTGTGGCATAAATTCAGTGTGAACAACGAAAAAGAGTGTAGGAGGAGTAGAAAATCAATCTTCAAAGAAAAGGGGTATTTTAACATAATGCTTAATAGGTACCACATGATTGTGTTGTAATTCGCTAATAGCTCTTATGTCGACTTCTGCAGAAGGCAGAAGTTCAATATTTTTAAGATCTGAAATTATGGTTGAGCCGATCAAGCTGACGCCTGCTCCACTATCAACCAACCATGCAACCGTAATACGCTTGGCTATTTCAAGAAAGAGCTACAAAAACTATGAGCGGAACAACTTTTGCTTGACAAAGATTTATTGGGATAATCCTTAAATCACTGTCATCAGTTGTTGTGGCTGGACTGAAAATGTTTTTTTCTGAAACCACTTCTTTAACAGCTGTATTTTCCCTAATAACTATATTTGTGTTGCCTGGTGTGTCAAGTGTGATAACATTAGTGTCAATGTTTAATCTCTCGTCATTATCATCCTCGCCCATTTCTCCCTCATTATTATCATTACCCAATTTCCCCCTTGATTATCAACAAATAGAGAGACTGCATTTTGTCTGGTTTACATGGTGAACTCCTCTCCACAGAATGGTTCAATGGAGGGTTGAAGTTTAAAGCACTAGAACTATGTTTATTTTCGGAAGGACTCAGGCAATGACCTTCATAGTGTGCCAATTTTCACCAATCACATGGGTCGAAGTACACAAAGGAGCACTTGGCTTAGTTTGTGAGTGTGTATTGTCCGCGTTTCTTTGGGAATCAGTCAGTGTATACCTATTCTGATCAGAGGTCCTATGGGAATGGGACTGTGTGTGGGTCCTCTGATTCGGTGTATTTTGCAGTGGTATATGATGTTTACAGTTTATACCCGCATGTGGGCCCCTGCAGAAAGGGCACAATACAAGTATTGGGTAGTGCTCGTAGAGAACATTTCAATGTCCTACATTCAGCGCGAATATGCCCCCTTTTGCGACAGTAACTACAAATCCCTAAATATTTGTAGCACTTTCATTTCATGCCCCACATCCTCACAGTAATCGCAGTAGAGCGTGTTTCTGTTAGGGGGAACTTTATTATTTTGCTCTCTGCGAAGTGCGTATGTGGGTGAATTATTTGTGTTGCGTTGGTTAGGGTTCTGTGTATCTTGGAAAAACCAACTACTGTTATAGGTGTTATTATTAACTTGTGTATTCTGTTGAGCTTACCTATCCTTATTCTGATTATTGTGTTGAACACTCGGTTTCTGTGGAGCATTCTTTAAGACATCAGTCCAACTCGTTATTCTATCAATCTTAATAGTCTGGTTAAGTTCCAGTTGATCTGATGGACTATAATTGGGGCTTGTTGATCCTGATCCTGGCTGTTGTACTGAATGCTGCAATGCTATTTTTGCTTTTGTTTAAATCATTGTTGAATTTGTCGGCTAAGCTGATGATCTATGACCATGGGACTCAGTATACACTATCTGTTTCCTGTTGAGATATGTACTCGCCAACACTTTTTTTTTCCACATACGGTGGGAGGCTGTAGAGGAAAGCAGTCCGCAAGGAATTATGCTCCCTCATGTCTAGTCCATAGTACGCCTTCTTCGTGAGATGCTCAAGCCGAAGAGCATACATTCGAACACTTTCGCCTGTGGTTCTATAAGCAGAGTGATAAGCTTTCAGCTTATTCTCATTTTTGACTTTTTCCTCTTGATGGAACCAAGTCAAAAGTTTCTTTGACAACTGTAATTTCTATCGTCCTTAGTGATAGAACCTTCAGCTTGTCTATCCAAAAGATGCAACCATTGGTGTGGAGCATTTGGGTAATTGACCAAACAGTAATGATCAAAGTCTGCGAAGTAACAGACTAAATCTTGGTCTGCCTCATATTTAAACTTTCCAGGATCAATGGCTTTAACCTTCCTCAAATTCTTTGCCATTTCTGTGAGCAGCAAAACGGCTTGTGTCAACAACTCCATGTTTCAATCCAAAACGCTCGCTTGAGAAGCAAAGAACTGCGGTGGTGGACAGAAGTGTGCATTCGAAGTAGGAATTGACTGATGCACATTATCATAATGTTCTGAATGATTTTGACAAAAACAGAAAATGGTAATGAAGGACCACCAACCCCAGCATGTGTTGGTCCAGCAACCGTAGTTGCCATAGGCCGACCCAACATACTGAAGGTTAGAGGTGCCTCTACATTATAAGAAGAAGAAGAGGAATCAGAGAAAGAAACAGTCAGTGGTACAAGAGTGTATGTCGCGTCAGTAATCTGTGTTTAGTGGAGGATGTGTAACAGTCATGTAAATTACGTCAGTGATTCAAGTTAAGCTTTGTGAAGTTTGTTTCTGTGTTTACTTACACAGCCTGCTGAGAATTTGTAGGTCATCCTGCATCCTGGGAACCTACGAACACTAAATCTGTTGAAGGACCCGTTGGTACTATACCTGTAGGTCGCACTTCTACTTGTTCTATTTCACAACCTACTGACTATTGTAATGGCTGTTGATACATCTGCTGCTGTTGCTGTAACCGATCCTGCTGAGCTCTCTACTCATATGCTGAAGTCCTCCTATAATGGACACTAAATCATGCTTATGATCTGACAGGGCACGTACCTGCTCTGTGGAAAAATCTACAACCAAGGTGCGCTGACCTGGGTATAGAGCTTTTCGCTCCCTTTCCTCCTTGAGGAAAGACTCCATATCTACTGGAGTATGTGGCGGTGGCATCTCACCGACACTATCAATACACTGCACACTAAAACCTGCAGCTATTCCAACCCCAACTCCATCTTTATGATTTCTTGACTCTCTCCTATCAACACCACCAGCTACAAGGTTTAAATCCGACTCCATATTATCTGAAAGGGAAGACGCTGAAAAGAACTTTGGTTATATTAATATATATAGAGTAATAGATGATTTATTTGGTGATGCAGACATTATTATCGGTCAGCCAAGTTTGAATTTGGTTGATGTATTGTTGGGTTAGATTAGTTGTTGTGTTTAGGTTCTGGTGTGTGGTGGCTATGTTGATATCATCTGCATAGGTTGTTTTGTTTGTATGGTTTGTTTATGGTGGTAGGTCAGCAGTGAATAAGTAGAATAAGGTAGGGGATAGGATTGCTCCTTGGGGTATGCCATTTTTATAATGTTTATTGACTTGATTTGATACCCATTTCTTTAAATTAGTGGGATGTTTGATTTTATTACTAAATGGAAATATAATAATAATATATATATATATATATATATATATTAATATATATATATATATATATATATAATATAATTATTATATATTATATATGAGATACCAATTTATATATATATATATATATATATATATATATATATTATATTTTATATATATATATATATATATATATATATATATATATATTATATAATATATTAATATATATATATATAATATATATATATATATATATATATATATATATATATATATATATTATATATATAATTATAAATACATTTATATATATATATATCTGTATATATATATAATATATATATAATATAATATATTATATATATAATATATATTATATAATATATTATATATATATATAAATATAATATATTTTATATATATATATTATATTATATATATATAATTAAACAAGATTTTATAACACTTTATCACATTTAGCTATCCTTGGATTTTTCTTTTCCAGATGCTTTTCAATACGTAATTCCATATTTATTGCAAAGATCTTATAGTAAGTCAATGAATAACAATGACATTGTTCTTAAAGAGTTTGTTAACAGAAACCCAAGAAATATGGAGCTTCTAAGGATAGAAAGGAAGCCACAAGGTTTTTCCTTAGATTCGCCTACTGTAAAATATTATTATAAGTACGACTTTTTGCATGTTTGCCATTAAACTAATAAATATAATTTAAAATAACTCTTTCCTTTTTGTTAAAAAGTGTTTGTGCATTATTTTACATAGGCCTATTCAAGTTTTTGGCTTAAATTTTATTTTGAAAAACCCGAGTTCTTGCACCTTGTTTATATGTATGCTGTTAAATTTATTTTCCTTTTCAATTGTAATTGATTTTTTGTTAAGTTGTGATAAAGTCTTATTTATTTGCTTAATTTTTTTCTTATGTAAGATTGAAATTGGAAAAGAAGAGTCAAAGTATAACTGGTTGGGTGGAGCACAATCTTGGACGAAAGGTCATCACTGCTTCAACTAAAGAATGGGCAATAAGACGACATCTTTATTCCCCCATTGACATTTCTGCAGCTGAAAATTTAGGAAGAATTTTAGCCCAAAGGTGTCTTCAGGCTGGCATTCATGAAGTCCACACCGAATTGGAAGCAGAAGTTGAAAACTCACAAAGGGTATATATATATATATATATATATATATATATATATATATCATAAATATATATAAATATATATATATATTATATAATATATATATATATATATATATATATATATATATATATATAATATATATATATATATATAAAATCATAAATCATCCACCTTCTTTCCCAGACTGGGGGTATAGGTTGGGCGTACCAAGCACCGGAAACAGAAAAGTAGTATAAGAACATGACAAAGTTGAAAAGAAAGCCCAGCCTTACCGCCCCTTTATACCTATTAGCGAGAACTAGTCGCAGTTAGAAAATCCACCCTAGAGCTTCACGAAACCCCGACGGATCCTCACTATGGCATCTCGTCAGTGTGGGGTTCATCAATTGGCCCAGATGGGCCACAACCATACCCCCTCTCAAACCCCACATTCACTCCTATTATGCACCTTTCTTCTCGCCTCTGCAAACTCACATTTCTCTCCTCCAGGCATTCTGTCAATGACTCAATTCACTTTTTTTTTGGTCTCCCAGTCGGTCGATTCTCACAGCACAACCACCACTATACATTCGCTTACTAATCCCCCGACTATCATCCATCCTTTCAAAATGAACCAAACCATCTCAACGTACTTTCATTTATTCTCTCATTTATCCCTTTCTTCACACCACACAACTATAATACATTCATTCCTCTGTTTATCAATTCTTCTCACACCTAACACCCCCTAAGATTCTCCAACAGAACACATTGTACTTTAGATCTATACCTCTTATTTCCAGACCAATATAGTCTCACTACTATACGTTTTAACAGCTGGTCACATACCTTAATGTAAAAACCTAAGTGCACTCAAGACTTTAAATCCTTAACATCCACCCAAGGTTTAATTGGCCACCAGCCACCTCCCCTGCCATTCACAACTTTCAATACTACACTCTGCATCTCCGTTCCCTTTTCATCCCATATATCCTATATTTAAACTCAGATACTTGTTTACAGCTGCTCACCATCTAACATAACTTCACACTGAGGACTGTCCTCACTCTCAACCATAACCTTACTCTTATCTACATTTAGTTTTAAACCCTCCTTTTACACACCCTGCCAATCTTTCTTACCAATCCACTCTCAAATCTCTTTCAGATTCACCAACACAAACCAAATCGTCCGCATAGGCAGGGCACTCTCAAACTCTCTTCCATTCTCTATCATTCTAACACCATCTCTTGCCAACCCCCCTCTAATCTTTTATAACCCCATCCATATACAAATGAATAATATACCACGGAGACATAACACATCCCTGCCTCATTTTGCCCGCTATTAAATATTAAACCAATCACTTTCGACTCCATTTATTCTTATACACGCTTCACTATCGTCATACATACTTTTGATTCCATTCAGAAGCCTGCCATCAACACCATATATCACTAACACTTGCATAGAGCTTCCGTATTAAGATCCTTCATGCCGCTGTTGGCAAATCCATAAAAACCTAAATACAATTTTTTTTCTTCTTTCCCTCATCCTTTTCTCAATCATTTGTTTCAATGTAAAGATTTGATCCAGACATCATCCTCGTACCACTTCTAAACGCACCTGTTCTTCACCAATCAGCCCTTCAGTCGCTCGACGCACTCTTTCCACCAAAATACCAGCATATATATATGTTGGAAAATTTTCATAATGTTCCTGAATATTTAAATTTTCTTAATTGTACCAAAAACAAAATCAAACTTTATTATGAAATACAAATTGGTAATTAATTTAAATTTGATAAATTAAAACTTTATTTTCTTAAAACTTTCTCAAAAAAATGATGCCTTTGATTAATAAGGAGTCTTGTTTTATTGAACAAATCAATATGGATTTGCTGTAAAAATTACCAAAAAGTTTAAAGTCAGTGACAGAATAACCATCAAAATGGTTAGTGACTGGAAGTCATGCGAAAAAGTTGTCCTTCTTTTTATGATTAGTTTGTTGGAAACTTTAAAAATGACATCATCTTGTGCTTAAGTGGTAAACTGTACTTGAAGAACGGTCTGCATAGTTAGGGCCCTAACCTTCATTGTTTATTACAATTCAACAAGCAAAGAAAAAACTTAAACTGACTCCAAGTTACTAAATCATTGGTCATATAAACTTACACAGAACTAAAGGTAAGGTTTTTTTTTGTTTTAAGGCATTAATTTTTATTTAACTTCCATTGCATTATTCATCCTTCCTTTTAATAAATCAAAAATCAAATAAATATTAAAATTTTGTTATACAACACTCAATAACTAATTCCCCTATACATTCCTTAAATTACCCTTATCTCCTTACTCTTATATAAGGATACTAATTACTGCCTCCTCCAATCCCTAAACTACACCTTCCATAAACGCTTTGTTACACACCTCCAAATCCAATCAATCACCATCTTTCCTCCGTTCTCTTGATCATTTCGCAGTAATTTCATCTATACCGCAGATTTACTTCTTCAACTTCTCACTCTACCCATTACCTCCTCCTTACATATGACCTCATCCCCAAAGATAACACTATTCCTTCTTGGGCACCTACAACCCACACACATTCACTATCCCCTCTTCATGTCTGGTAAAATGTTATACAGATTTTCGAAGTGTTTCCTTCCACACTACCCCACAATGCCATTTTCATTAAGTTAGCGAAAGAAATCCTATCATTATTCTAAAGCAGATTTCCCCTTATTCTCATTTCTACCTTTCGCGCTTCACTCCAGAAGAGGCTTCGATTCCCTTGTAAGTCCAGTATCATCCTCCCCAAACTGTCAATTTAGCTCTTTTTCTCCTCTACGTATGCACTTTTAGTATTCTTTTTTCCTCCTTATATACGGTAATTCCAAACATTTGCTTTTGAAGATGGGGGGATTGCTTTTTAGTACTTCAACCACGCCTTCTTTTTTTACTTTTTAACTGCTTGGTATCACCTTTTTTTTCATTCCACCACTCACTGTTAACATTGTTATTTCCTACTTTACAACATCCACATACTTCCTTTGCACTGCTAACAACTGCTTCCTTCATTGCTCCAGATTTGCTCAGTTTAAACTTGTTCACATTCAACTGATTTACTTGCGAGTGCTCTTAAATGCTTATCCTTATTACCTTGTTCACTTAACTTCTCACTCTTAATTCTATATATATATATATATATTATATATATATAATATATATATATAATATATATATATACTATATATATATAATATATATATATATTATATATATATATATCTATTATGTATACAATTCCTATATAAATAGTATAATATATATTAAAACTATATATATATTATATAATATATATATATATATATATATATATATATATATATATATATATATATATATATATATATATATATATATATATATATATATATATATATATATATATATATATATATCTTTCTTTCTTTATCTACCTTCTATTTTCCCAAGAATGGGAGTAAGGTGCGCTACAAGCATCGGAAAAGAAAAGCAGTAGAAGAACATGACAAAAGTTGAAAAGAAAGCCCAGCCTTACCGCCCCCTCAGTACCATTAATTAGTGAGAACTCGTCGCAGTCAGAAAATCCACCCTAAAGCTTCATGGGACAGCGACGGACCCTCACCATGGTGTCGTGGTTTTGAGACCACAAACAATCTCTTTAATGGTCGTGGGTCCTGGAAAGAAAACCAAAGAACAAAACAAACAATAAATAAACACAATAAAACTCAGGAGAAAAAAAATCAAACACAAAAACACAAGCAGCCAAAAAAAATTTATTAAAAAATATCCCCAACCTCAACCGATACCGAAACCGATCCGAAAAACCACACCAAGGTAACCTACGGCAAGGTTCTACGTTACTTTGAACCCAACCACAATTATCAGATATCAATGAACACTGCATATATTCATTGATATCTTCACCCTTAAACCTAAAATATATATTCTTAATACTAAAAATAAAAAATACTTCGTATCGTAGTTCTCCAAATGTACTTCTTCTCAAGTCTCCTACAATTCTCAATTCTCCTTTGCGATTCTCCACACAATTCTCCAATAATCCTCCTTTGCAATTCTGCAATTCAATCAAATTATCTCCTCCAATTGTCCACACAATTCTCCAAAATACTCCTTCTAAATTCTCCTGTCCACACAATTCTCTAATAATCCTCCTTTTCAATTCTCCACTCCTCAAATCTTTCTTAGCTTTTCTTTCTATCAATTTCACTCTATAACCAGGCTATTCATTAATCCAATCTCCATAAGGCATTTTAATTCAATATTTCCTTCTCAATCCTCATTTAATATCAATCTTCTATCTCTGTTGTTAAATGTGCTTGCTGGTAGAAGAAGCTCCAAAAAAAAAAACTGCGGAGTAAAAAGAATATCGCATCATAGCAATTGCAATAAAAAAAAATAATAATAATAATAATAATAATAATAATAATAATAATAATAATAATAATAATAATAATAATAATAATAATAACAACAACAACAGTTCTCCAACAATACTCCTTCTAAATTCTCCTCTCTACACAATTCTCTAATAATCCTCCTTTTCAATTCTCCACTCCTCAAATCTGCCTTAGATTTCCTTTCTATCTTTACTTCTATTTCACTCTTTTTCCAAACTAGTCATTTAATATTCCATTTCGTTCTTTAAATGTTCCTTCCTTATTATTCCAGATGTTTATCAAGCTTTCTGAATGCCGAATAAGTCCTCAAAAAAAACTGCGAAATAGAAAAAAAACATCGCATCATAGCAATCAAAACA
Organism: Trachelipus rathkii; assembly: GCA_015478945.1. Classification (NCBI taxonomy): domain Eukaryota; kingdom Metazoa; phylum Arthropoda; class Malacostraca; order Isopoda; family Trachelipodidae; genus Trachelipus; species Trachelipus rathkii. The sequence continues at coordinate 34,654 of JABUQX010039373.1, forward strand.
TAATGAATCTCATAAATTAAAAAATAATAACTATAAAAAACTAAGATTTTATAACAAATGAATAACTCAATGACTATATTTAATAATGAATTAAAATATAAATGTATTTCATAAATTAAATAACAGAAAAAAAAACTTTAATAACTAATAATTATAAGGAATTAAAGAATAAATTATGAATTAAAATATCTAAAATATTAAATAAATATAAATGAAATTATGATATTATTATATTGATATAATAATTATTAAAAAAAAATAAATAAATGATTAAAGAAGTATTATACTGAAAATATCAAAATATTAAACTATGAATGAAATTGAAATAATTATAATAATAATTAATAAGCAAAAAGAATACGCTCACCACCGCAAGGTGCTTACCTGGGTGGTTGACCCAGTTTTTTTTTTTCTCGTCCCTTTACACTCTTCTAACCAATCAGGAACACTCAAATCGGCTACTTCAGACTAAAAGACAAAAAAACAACTTTATAAAACCAAATTCAGCATTCAAACAAGGAAAAAAAAATCACTCAACAATAACCTAACATTTATACTTACTTTATCCAAATGGAATCAATCGCTGGCTGAAGCAAACAACGGGCCACTGAACAACAGGAACTTCAAAACTTCGGAACTTCTCAGACCAGGAATTCAGACTAAAAAGAACAAGACATCCACCTTTCAATCTATCATAAAAATAATAATAATAATAATGAAAAAATAACAATAATAATAATTAATAAATAATGATAATAATAATAATAAAAAATAATGTTATAATTACCTGTTATACGTAAATCGTCAGCACAGTGGAACGTCTACAGTTGTTCTTGTTTTTTTTTCACACTTATAACGGGGGGGAAAAAAATAAGGAAAGCTCGGAAACTGTGTAAAGTCTCAATTGTCCCCTTTTATTTAACAAAGTAAATACTTTCTAACTGGAAATATATGAATATCATAAATAAACATATAAAAAAAATCACTCTTAAAAAAAAAACACTTATATAAAAAAAACAGTAACACTGCACTCCCAAGTATTCCTTGTTGGTGGACGTTCTAGAAGCAAAACCTAAAAAAAAAAGAAAAAAAACAGTAAATTATGAGACATACATAAAAAAAATCCTATCCTACACTACCACAATGGTAGATCGTCAATGTAAGGGTTCATAAGACCTCGCATGTGGGCACAACCATACCCCCCATCCAATCCCCCGCCATTCACTCCTGTTATACACCTTTCTTCTTCGCCTCTCCAATTTTATATATATTGATATATAATTAATATATATATATATATATATATATATTATATATATATATATATATATTATATATATATATATATATATTATATATATATATATATATATATATATATATATATATATATTAGGGATGTACCGATAGTATCGGTATCGGTAGTATCAGCCATTTTTTCTGGTATCAGTATCGGTATTGGTTAATATGGCCGATACTTTACTTTTTGGGTGAAGAATTATGAGAAACTTTTAGATTCAATAATAAATCTAGTTTCGATATATAAAAGGTTCAAATAAGGAATTCCTTTAGCTAGCTGAAACCCCACAAGAATGGCATCTCCGACGGTGAACCACTTCTAGAATGCATTTAAATAGCATAACCGAGGAGCTTGCTTGAGTGACAAAAAAAAAGATTCACAGAAGTGGAAGCCGACTTATCAACACCTGGCAACAGCACTGATAGTGACGATGGTGACTTTTCAGCAAATAAACCTACTGAAGATGAAGAGGATTAGGATATGTTAGACTTTGATATGTTCATGGCCGAAATTGCATTTACATCTCATTCACCTTCAAAGGAACCTCATCGATAAAACTGAAGAGACAGTCATCACGGAGCAAAGATAATTCAAATTTGCAATCTGTGAAAGATGAGATGAAGCCTACGAAAACATGGAGATGTGCCTACAGAAGAGATCCTTCATGTGTGGCATGAAAATGGCGCAAGGTTTCCATTATTTCAGTGCTTGCAACAAATATTTACAAGCCCCTCCTCATCAGTCGAGAGCGAGCGTATTTTTAGTGTAGGTGGGAATGTAAACTAGAGGTGCACCGAAATTCTGGTCCGGCCAGAATTTGAATTTTTTTTCCAGCCGGAACCGGAATTACTGATCTATTTCTGTGAAAAAATTTGTTGGAAGGGATTTATTTTACATAACCCATAGCCCATCTTTTAACAGCATTCATACACAGTGTAAACATTCATACACATGCTCATATTGCCATGTTATGCTTTTAGACTTTGTGCTACTAGCTAAGCCTATTGAATAAGCCCTAGGGTCTTGCTGGATTTGCTGAAATGTTTTTGTGATTGGTTCTATTGGCTTGACTGGGAACAGTTCGATAGTCATGTGGGCCTCTTACTGTCTTTTATATTTACTATCCACATTACTCACATACGTTTTCCTGAAAGATGAGCAGGGCACTGGGCTCGTGCACAACGAATAAATTCTAGCACATCACTCGGCCTAACATAGCTGTTGTGCAGATTACTTAACTCCTTGCTCTTGTAATGAAATGCGATTTTTGTACTAGCCATCTTTTATTGGTTTTTGCTTCTTTGACGCTCGGCACTGGATCGACCGTTATCCGATTGCTCTGTGTCACCCAAAATCTTCTCCTAGGTTCCATCACAACATCAGACCACCCACTACCCATTACCTTAGTCGATTTTCCACTAGCATCGCTTGGCCACCTGTCTGTTCTGTTATGCTTGACTGGGACAGTCTCGATAAGGCTCATGTGCTTCTTCACCTGTCTCTAGTCTATGTCTTTAATTTTAATATTCTATTACATACCTAAGTATTTTTAAATAAAGTTTACTCAAATACCTCAAAATATAGGATAATAATATATCTTTTCGCAATGGAGTAAAACAGTCATTTTTCAACTCGCTGTAAAGGCAAGTGAGGCAGTTAAAAGAATAAATGACTCGTTTGAATATTTAGCTGTCCATATATCTGTAGTAAAATGATACCTGATGCTGCCTAAATAACCTCGGGAGATACTGCTGATCCCAGTTATACTCTGTATGAATTGTAATCAATCTTCTCCTAAAAATTTGGTTAGAAGATGGGCAAATAAGTTTAAGAATCCCTGCCTACAAGTGATAATGTGGAATGGCTAAGTATACTCATGTGAGCAATAAAATTCATTATTATATCTGAGTAAGAAAATTGCCTGTGATTTTGGGTCAGTGATATGCCAAATCTTTTTTTTTTGGGAGAAATTTTAATCAAGACTCACTTGTTCACAGCTTGGATTTTCGCTATTGGGTGTTCTCTGTTCAGAAAATAACAGGACTCTCCTTTTACTATCCCAAAATTTTGATTTCCAGATATTCTCTTTGATGAAGATTTCCCATATGCTTATGAGGTGATCTGTATTAAATGTTTTTGGTGTACCACCTCGTTTTTATTTTCTGAGACATATTTTACACACTATTATAAATTTTGTAATTTTTAATATAAAAAAATCTTTATGATTGAACTGGCATTTAAAACAATTTGTGAGGTATTATAATTGAACATTCAGTCATTTAATTGATGAAATAAAATCTTTATCAAAATCTGTTAATATATAATATATTATATATATATATATATATAATATATTTATATATATATAATATATATATATATATTATATATATATATATATAATAATATAATCATAATATATATATATATCATATATATATATATATATAATATATAATATAATGGTAAAAGTCTAGAACGTGTGCCGCACTACGAAAACTATACTAATCGTAATGAAATGGAAAATCAAAAAAGAAATAATAAGTTTGGCTTGAACACATTTTTAAGCCGTTTTCGTTTTTTAATTTGTGCTTACGAAACGTAAGAAAGTGCTTGAGTTTTCGTTCGTTTATGTCAAACTTAGCGCAAATTGAGAAAAATGCTCACCAAACGTAAGGAATTTCCTTAGTTCTGTAATTTCCCGTCCGTGCTTGGCAAATTTAAGCACGTTCTTACGAAATAAAAAGCAAACAAACAAGATGGCGGCGTGGTAGTCCGTTTGGTTTGATGAATGTTTCAATTCAATAAAATCAGCTTTAAATCAAATTCTTTAGAAAAATCGAATAACTCCATCACAAATAGTTGATCAATTATCTTGTAATATAAACATTTATTTATTTTTATTTCTGTTATCTCCAAAACCACGTGGTCCATCACAACAGCTGATTTCAAATGTTTTGTAAGAAATCGCGTTCGTTTTATGCACGAAATTCGTCTAAAACTGGGTGAGCATTTCTTATCCAGCGTAAGCAAAAATGACAAAAAACGAGTACGGTCCTTATTTGATAAAATCCAAAAGAAAACTTTATTTTAATAAAGAGCTTCACACCTAAAAAATATTCAAAGCCGTTTTCGTTTATGCATTTGTGCTATACGAACGTAAGGAATGCTCCAGTTTGCGTTTTCGTTTTTGTCAAACTTGGCGCAAATTCGAGAAAAAAATGCTCATCAACGTAAGGAATTTCCCTTAATTCTGTAAGGTTTTATTCCCGTGATTACGGAAATTCACGTTTCTCCAAAAAAAAAAATGTAAACCAAACAAGATGGCGGTGTGGTAGGTTCTTTTTGTTGACGTATGTTTCATTCACTAAAATTAGCTTTAAATCCCAAATTTCTCCAATCGATAACTCCATCACACATAGTTGGATCATTATATTTGTAATATAAACCATGCTATTTTTTTATTTCTGTTTCAGGAAATGTATTTACTCTCTTACTGAGATAGGGGAGAATAGAGTGAATGGCGGATTTTCGTGAGGGGTATGGTTTTGTGCCCACCTGGGTCAGGGATGAACCCCTACATTGACGAGTTGCCAAAGTGAAGAGTTCGTCGCAGTCCCGTGAAGGCTTTAGGGTGGATTTTCTGATGAGGAAGAGTTCCTAAAAGGTATAAGGGGCGGTAAGGCTGGGCTTTCTCTTTTCGACTTGCGTCATATCTTCAAACTAAACTTTTCTGTTTCTGTTGGCATGTGACGTCCTTAACCCCCAGTCTTGGGAGTGAAGGTGGGTATGATGTGCATGTCTAATGATATTTATATATATTATATATATATATATATATATATACTATATATAATATAATTATATATAATAATATATATATATATATATATATATATATATATATATATATATATATATATATATTATATATATATATATATATTATCAAAAGGTGGAGTTGTTTTTGAAAAGCACTAGAAAGACGGAGGTATTACATTAGGAGAATCTCCTCAATTCGAAGAGAAAAGCAAACTTATCAACTTGTTATAAAATCCCAACAATGCCATGGGAGTCACCGAAGAAAGATGTTGAAGGCTTATGACCAAATTCCAGAATTTAAATAGGAAAACAATGAAATAAAGCACTCTATAAAGAGGTTGTCTTTGCAATGGTTTTGCTTTGTATATATATATATATATATAATATTATATATATTATATATTAATATATATATATATATAATATATATATATATATATATATAAATATATATAAAATATAATATATATATAAATATATATATAATAGTATATATATATATATATTTTTAATATATATATATATATTATATATAATATATATATAATATTGGTTAAAAATAAAATTTTCTGAAGATCATTTCTTTATAATATATAAAGGTATAAGACTAAAAAAATAAGTGGAGGAGAAAAGTGAAACCGCTTTTAAAAATAATCATATATTCCTCACGTATTGATCTTGTAATAAATTTTTCAAACTGAATATATTTTTCGTAGTTTTCTTTATACTACGATAAAATGAGACTTGCCTTGTTCATAATATAACCTTTCTGATTTATTTTATGCTTGAACTACAGTACATATATATACAATGCTTTAGAATCAAAATTTTGAAGTGTACATTTCAGAGTAGAACGCTGTTTCTTAAAATCCTATTCTCCCACCTTCAC
>JABUQX010039374.1:5000-12500 GCA_015478945.1 Trachelipus rathkii
TATATGAATATATATTATATATATATATATATATATATATATATGCTCTCAGTATAGCTTCGAAAGTTGCATTGTACATCGAGCACGCTACGAGCATGGATGTGAGTAAATTCATGTTCTTCAGCCCTGCTACATGCATGGTGGCGGGTCCTACAGGCTGCGGGAAAACCTTTCTGCTGTTAAACATATTAAAGGATGGTGGAATTTTTGAGCATACACCTGTGAAAATAATCTGGTGCTATAGTGTATTCCAGGAGAAGTTTAATGAATATAATAATATAGTAGAATTCCATGAAGGTGTATACGATATTAAATCATTGGAAAATGTACAAGGTCATAAAGTTATAGTTCTGGACGACATGCTGCACAAGTTAAACGAAGATATAGCTGAGACGTTCACGGTGTATTCCCATCATTTAAATATATCTGTATTTTTCATTACACAGAACATTTTTCATCAAAGCAGGCACATGAGGACTGTTTCTTTAAACACTCAGTATCTGATCCTGTTTGGTCAAAGAAGAGATATGAGTCAGGTGAATGTTCTAGGGTCACAGATGTTCCCGTCAGCAAGAAAAGAGTTCTTGAAAGTATATAAAGAAGTTACTTCGGACCCGTACGGATACTTGCTGTGTGAACTTCACCCTAGGAACACGCATAGAGTCCTGCTCCGCACTAACATTCTACCGCACGAGGTAGAAACTGTGTACATTCCTGAATAATGAGTAGTTTAGTTGTAAAGTATTTGCCTCTTATAAAAAGATTTAAAAAGCTGAAACCGGCTGAAAAGCGCAAAATAATCTGTGATGATGAGAAGTTCATCCAGTGTGTATGTGAACTCTGCTTAAATCTTATAAAGGGGAATGTTCCTTTAAACAGGCCTCAGAAGGTAAAGCTGCGTCGACATAGAAACACCATTAAAAAACTCTCCCGTAACATAAAGCATCTGAAAAATAAAAAGAAGGTGTTGCAGAAGGGGTGTGGTGTATTCCTGCCTCTACTTTTCTCAGTTATTGCTCCTCTGATTACCAAGTGGATATCTTCATAATGAAGAAGGTCGCTGTATTACCGTTTAACGAGTATGAGAAAATGAAATGTAATACTACTTCATCGTTGCAGAGAGCCCACACTCAGCCTACACAACCACAGCCTTACGGGGTGTCGTCCTCACTGCAATTTCCACCCCCAAATCATCAGCATCATTTCTCTCTAGAGAATCAACAACCTTTGAGTCCTGCACAAATTCAGCAGCCAGCTCTGCCTTACAGCTTGATCGACCCTAAAGTTGAACAGATAAGCAATTACGAGCAAGAGGTGTATCGGATATTAAATTCAGACATTAACATACATGAGAAGCGTATCTTATACCAAGATGCAATGCAGAAAATTATTAAGTCTCAAGGATTTGCATCTAAAGGGACCACTAAATAAGTCTGACGTAAAGGAAACAATTTTGCCACAAGAAGTAAAACCTGAGATGAAGATAGAAGACAGCTTAAGAAATATCCTAGAGGAGAGCTTGCCAGCAAGGGCTCGCAGATCAGGTCTAACTCTCTATAATATTTTAAAAGAACAAATAGCTTGGAATGAGTTAGGCCAAATCATTATTGATGATGAGATAGTTAAAGGGTCAAACATTGTGGATTTAATAGCTGATCTCTCACGCGATTGGAAGAAGAGAGCTGTAACAGGATGGCCTACAATCAAGCAAGAGCTTCAGACTATAAATTTTCCACGCTCTTTAATCTTGAACACACGCAGATTAGCAGACTTGGATGATATTCCTAAAACGCCAAGGCCTGATTCTAGTCCTTCAGGCATGTCCTACGCTTCAGATAAATTCAAACGGGTGGTTAAAGGAAGAATAAGAAAAAAGCCGTACGCCAGTCTTAAATGGATTAATTCATAGTCACGCTGGGGTGTTATTAATATTATTAATCTCATAATAGTACATAAATATATATATTAATAATATATATAATATATATTATATATGTATATAATATAATATATAGTATATAATATATATATATTATATTATATATATATATATAATATATATAAAATTTCACAATGTTCTAAGATTGCTCACTTGCTGAATGAATAAATCTACGAATTCCATCATATTAATTCACTATGTTTTCATCAGATTTCCTTTTATCCATATTATATAGTATAATATATATTATTATTATATATATATATATAATATATCATTATATTCTATATATATTATATGATATATATATAATATATATAACTATAGTAAATACTATATAGTATATATATATATATATAATATATATAAATATATATATAATATATATATATATATATATATATTATATATATAGTTACTATATATATATTATATATATATTATATATATATATATATATATATCATATATGTATATATATAATATATAATTATATACTAATATATATATATATATATATATATATTATAATAATTATAATATATATATATCAATAAATGTTTTTAACCATGCCAGTAGATCACATGGAGCTAAGAGTGGTTGATAAGTATTATTGACGATGTAAGGAGCCTAATAGGCATGGTGGTATCACAGGAGGTGCCTCGAGCTCTTGCCGGAAACATTTGGCCGGAAAGTGAGTTGAAAGATCATATCTAGATCGGTGACGGGCTTTCACTCGCTACAGTACAACCTGTTATCGCAGAAAATTTGTCTCAACCAGAAGACCGTAGCCCCTGTAATCGACAAGCGTGTGATCAGCTGGATTTTATCCGAGATGTTAAATATCAGCTGCGTACAACGATGGAGTTATCAATACAATCTTTTTTACCGCGATTGATGTGTATTGTCCTAGATATTTATGGTTAAAACCTTTAAAAGATAAAAAGTCAGGTACTGTTTCTGACGCATTGAGAGAAATTATAGAGGGTGACCAAGCGATGGCCAAGAATGCTGTGGACTGACCAAGGCAGTGAGTTTCTAGGTCGTGAATTTCAAGAATTAGTTAAAGAGCACGACATGGGGTATTACAATACATTCTCAGTGAATAAAGCAGCTATAGTTTGAACGAGTACAGCGTACTATCAAGGAGAAAATGCACCGGTACTTTACCCGCATGAACACTTTTAAGTATATTGACATACTACAAGACCTTGCTCATTCTTATAATAGATAGATCGTTCCATAGAACTATAAAATCTACCCCTCTAGAAATGTCGAAAATAAAACCTGCGATGCTGACTCATTCCACGACGAAGAGTCAGGTAAAATAAAGATAATTCAGGTGTGTGCTACAGGCGATTATGTACGAGTCTCCAGACAGTCGGAAAGGTTTAGGAAAAGGCTACGAGTCAGGTGGTCTACAGAGTTTTCAAAAGTCCACAATGATTTCGAGACTTCCCTACGATGGCTTTAAAATTATATTATTTGGCAGGAATTTACAACGTGAAAAGATAAAAGTGAGGTTTTTACAAACATGAAATCACAAAAAAATACGCTTCAATCCTGAAATTAATGTGTATAAAATTGAAAAGATAATAGGCTCGCATAAGGAAAGGGCGAAGATAAATCAGTAACTTGGTTAAATGGTAGCATATCCTGCAAGTTTTAACCGTCGTATATAAAAGAAGTGAAATTAAAATCATTAAGCAGTATGCATCGAGAACCATGGATAAAGATCACTCCTATTAAACTCTGCTTATAACGGCTCGATGAATCGTTCATCCTGAAATAAGCTCCTCAGACTTCACTGACAGAGTTACTGAACCTATTGACATTGAAAGACGGACGTTTATGCAGTCGGCTGTGGAGTGATATTAAATACAGATGTGGAAAATGTCCCGCATAATCTTTTCTGGAGCCATGTTTACAGAAGTTGTAGATTGGTGTTGAAACTATATTGGATGTGAAGAACACAGGCGCTTTAAACGTTACTATGGGAACAAGAGAGTACTTTTATGAAAGAATGTAATGAGGAAATTCTATTTAAAGTCAGTTTCTGACATATGTTCATTAATTTAATATACGCTTTTAAGCGAATAGTAATATGTGTAAAGATCTAATTTACAATACAGATATTCACCCCTCTGATGATGAAGTATTAATTACTTTGAGATCCAACGGCTGGCATTAACCTAAGAGATACTTGACGTGTTTTCCTCAGGAGATCGTCATGGCAACGCGGAAACTACGTTCTGAAGCGTGAAGGTTTTTAGATGGTCCTCCATGATCGTACCTACTAATGCTGAAAAGGATTATTGACAACATAGAAAACGCACGATATACCAGGGATAGAATTAATGACTGAGACAAGACAGGGTGTAACATTATACCTTTGTATCACTCCGAGAGCTCGACATCCTGGATGTGCAATGTAACGACTGACATAGGTGATACACCATATGTGGTGATACTTCATGCTCCTCTGTTAAGGGTAGTTTTATTTTCCTCAAGAAGAGAAGGTAACTAACATCCAATGTGCAACTAATCTCTCACTGCAACAGTCATGACGGATCTATAAGAGTAAACATATAAAGGACGTGGAGGTCGGCCATACCCATTTACAAGGGCACATTGATGTGTGTAAAGTCACAACATTAAAAGAAGACTGACCTCATCCAGCTATGAAATATGGACCATTTTTAAATGCAGAATTGAAAAATCTCATCTATTTGCTACTGGAATTCATTCAAGAAATAGATGACTCTGCAGGATATATAAGGAGGGACGACTAAACAACTATGCATTTAATTTTTGTCATTCATTGTAACTCTTGCAGTGTAAAGATAGTATAAGGAAAAGCTCCAGCCAATAAGTAATAACGCATGGATAGAGTATTCGATTGGATCCGAGCATCCCGAGAGGATACGGTCTGGATGATTTTCACTGAACTACAGCGAAAGGCGCCATCCCTGTGTTTAGAAGAGGGGGTGAATATCTAGGTAAAAAAGCTATAAGAACAGGTCTGCACACGATGCAAGATATAGCGACAGGAGCCAATCCTCGTGCTTCATTAAAAAGACGGATTGCCGAGGTTTCCGACGAGATGCTCGATGACGTTAAACGCAAAATAAGACGTAAAATGACAGGTCAGGGTAGGTCTAAAGTTAAAGGACGCAGGAGTGTTACAAGTAGGAAAAAGCCAAAGACGAAGAGAGCTCTGAAGAAGAAGCAAGTCCGCAAAGAAAACCAACAATGCGGAAAACCTAAGGCTAGTAAGGCCAAAATCTACAAAACGTATGAAGTAGTCAACCATTTAACTAACTAGCACGGTGTTTTAACTACAACTTTTTTCCGGTCAACATGTATATATAAGGGGTCATTGAAGTCTTGTGTCATTATTCCAACCTTAACACCGCTCCCGCAAGATGCATTTCCTTCACCCGCTAGTGCAGACGCTGCAAGAGCGATATTTGATCTCCTCTCGATGAATCCTCCTCCAGATTATGGGTGAGCGAAACATGCAACTTCATCAGCAATTAACCCACACACTCGATCACCAGCACTGACGTTCCTTTAGAGTTCAATAATCCGGGCACTCAGACCAATATCTAGTCCATCTAATTAATTTCTATATTTTAAAAACGAAATTGACAACCCTGATTGTACAGACCTTCCACAGGTGACGACCTACTAGTGTATACAGAGTCGAACTTCCTATATTCTTGTTTTAATCGATTGATGTCTTCCTCAATGAAACTTCGCTCGGCACTTAGCAGCTTATGTTTCCTTATAAGAAGCTAACATAGAACACTACTGAATCTTTTCTGATGATGCTAACGCAGTCCTCATCTTCAATCATGTGTTTTTACAGCTTCAAAATGAGGATACTGGCACTGCAGCCTAAACGCTAAACGTCGTAAATAACACTTACCGAATTCTATGGTCCCGTTTAACATGTGAATTTTCTCTCAGGAAAGGCTTATTATTACATCTGTAGATGTCCAGAAATTCCGTTTGGTCCGGTTCAATTCCGAAATTTCGCACTTAAATAAAAAGTGAATCCTATGCTACAACTGCGATGTCAGATCCTATTTCAAGCTGCTGAGAAGGCTTTTTCTCTATGTTAGAAGGTTAAGTTATTCCCCAAAGGCATTTGGAATTGAGAAGTCGCTTTTAATCAACCAACAGCCAAGTACAATCAAAATAGTTGGAAACCAAGGTATTTACTTCACTCACGGTTTAAGTCAAGCACAGTATTCGCAAATATTTTAGCGGAATATCTCTCAAAAAGTAATAGCTGGAATTGATAACACGAGGGATATCAGGGTCATTATTAGAAAAATCACCATAGTAAATTCGCTCCTTTCAACTTAGTGGTGTGCATTTTACATGTAAACTGCGCCATACGGACGTGATTATGAAATGTCGTATAATGGGTTACAATCCTATGCTCGCGACCTTCCATGATTTCAATAGCGCAACACTGGGTTTCATGGGAGATAGTGGTACTGTATGAATCTGAAGAATACTGCGACGATAGTACTTGTACGCTGTTTGATCTGCAGCCTGATCTTCAGCTTGTCAACGCAAGTCATTTAAAACATTCTGAGAAAGGTACATTAGGCCTCAATCGTTCATTTACGGAATTCTGGCAACATCCAATTACGTCACTCGTTTATCTGAGCACTCCTCAACTATTGAAATTGACAGAGCCGTAATGTGCTTTTGAATTACAAAGGATGATGAAGAAGAATAAAAGCTATTTAGCAAAAACGAACTCGTTTTAAGGTTCGCTCATAAGAGTAGATTCGTGAGTTGAGAAGGATAGCGGCTTCCGTGTTGAACACTTCACATCGAGATGTGACTATCTCGTCGGGACACTGATTTCATTACAAGGAGAAAAGGAATTGTGTACTGATTGATTCTTTAAACTGAAATCTATTATGGAATAATCATTACAACTCATTTCTTTTTAAAATTATATATCAATATAAATTATTTAAAACTATTGGTTAGGCTGTCCACAGCCTTCGTTCTCTGCTTATTATGCGAATTTATGTATTTATTTCATAAAGTGTTTTTTAAACGATGATCTGTGTAAATCGATTTTGTATATTTTCGATGCTAAAAATTTATTTGTCAATGATTATTTAGTTTCCGACTACATGATGAAAGCTTTAAAATAAAAACGTATTTTACTATCCTTTTTCCTTATATTATATATATATATTATTATATATATATACGTATATATATATATTTATATATATATATATACTATATAAACTATATATATATATATATATATAATAATAATAATAATATATTATATATACTATATATATATATTATATAAAATATATAAAAATATAATATCTATATAAATAATATAAAGATATAATATTATATATACTATAATTATATATATATATATATATAATACTATATATAATATAAATATATACATCGAAAATTCTGATGAAAATAGTAAAGGCTCATGGAACTTCACGTTTATGGAGTTACTGAGTTTAAAAGTGGCGATAGACTGTTTCTCTTGATAG
>JABUQX010039374.1:17500-20000 GCA_015478945.1 Trachelipus rathkii
ATATATATATATATATATATATATATATATAATATATATATATAAATATATATATATATTTATAAATATATATATAGTATATTATATATAATACATATATATAATTATATATATATATGAATATAATATTTATAGTATATATATATAACTATATATATATAGGATATAGATTATATAATACTAGTATATATAATATATATAGTATATATATTATATATATTATATATATATATTATATTATATTAACATTTATATACTACTATATATATATATATATATTTATATATACATATTATATATTATATGTATAATATATATAATATATATATATAAATATATATATATTAATATAATATATATTATATATTATATCTATATATATAATAATATAATATTATAATCTTCACCCTCTCATATAACGCCGGTGTGTCAGTTACAGATTCGGGAAATATCAAATGTTGATACTCTTCTGTGTCAATTCAGATGTCTGAAAGCCCGTTAAATAATGTTCGTGCAGTCTTCTAATTCAATTGACCCTATCTTTATTAATCTGTTTCTTTCCGTTCTAAATAATGCCCTTCTCATTTACTTCGTCAATACTTTCTATTGGGCTTGCCCCTTTACTTTATCCTATTACCTAAGATATTTAACACTTCTAAGTTAGTTTCTATCATTCATTCTAAGCAAGTATCTCTAACCATCTTAGCATGTCTTTATTCCTCTTTTTTCCAGCTTGTTTCTAGTAGAAATTGGTTTGATTTATTGTTTCTTACTGGATTCTGCATTTCCTTGTCCCCACAGATATTCTAGTCTCCACTCAGAACGCCAATTCTTATATTCAAACTCATGAATTATATAAATACCTCCAGTAGTCTCACATTGTACACAAAACAGTCTGGAACAAATTCATTAATCAATAAATCTTTTTACCTTCATTAAAATTTCCGTTTTTTATAATCTCTAGCTGTTTAATACTCTTCACAATCCGCAAACCGATGTCAACATCTCCTTTCATCCCACAGAAGCCCAATATCACAATAGAGTATTTAAAGACTGTAAGTTTCATTTAAATCCATGTTCACATTCATTTCATCAACCTAAGAGAGTGAAAGCTCATTTGACTTTCGAACCTTTATATTAGTAGGAATTAATTTTTAAAAAGCGAAATCAAGAATACTGCAAAGTGTAAGAAAATTGATCTCTTCAATTATCCATGTTTGCCTACACAATCGGCTCCTTTTCCAATTCCAATCCAATTAATATATATATATAATATATATTATATATATATATATAATAATTATATATATATAATATATTATATATATATTATATATATATATTAATTAATTATATATAATATAACATATAATATATCATATATAATATTTAATATATATATATGTATAATAGCTATAACTTATTATATTATATAATATAATAAACATATATATATATATATATATATACATATAATTATATATATATATAATATATATATATATATATATATCATATATCATATAGTATGTACAGAGGTCGACTCCAACACTGTGATAGAGACGACGATAACTTATAGATAACATCAATTTTGCAAATCTTCAAAATGTTACGAAAATTCGCTTATTATTTTGGCGCAGTTGGTCAAATAATAAGTCATTACATAATCAATATAACAGATTATGCCAAAATTATAACGAAAAAGTAGGAATAACCGCTATTAATAACATGTTTTAAACCATTTAACAAATGGCGCCAGTTTCTTGCTCAAATGAATAGCGGAAGATGTGTCTGTTATATCTAGAGATAATATATATGTTTATAATATCTATATTTATAATAATATGTTTAATGCTATAGCATCATAAATAATAATTTGATACAAAGTATAGTGTAATAAAATATAATAAATAATAGAGAAATTACTAAAATACTTAGAATAATGGAAGAAAAGAATAACTTGAAATATTACGAAATATTATAGTTAATCATAGAATCAACTATAGAAAACGTTAGATGTTTGATAGAATAACTCAAAGTATTTAATATATATATATATATGAGTACATATATACTAAAATATATATTATATATAGTATATATATATATATATATATATATAATAAAATTATATTATATAATATATATTATATATATAATATAAATATATATCTATATATATATACATATTATAATAGTATAATATATATTTTATATATAATAATATTATATATATATATATATAGATATATATAATATGGCTTAAGTATTAGATAGCCCTGTTTATTTTGTTTACCTTTTCTTAAGTTAACATTAATCTTCTGTCTTGTGTCTGAGGATATTTTTCTAAGAAAATTCTTTAGTGGCAAGCTACTGGCATAATTCCAGAAGCTTGCCACTAAAGAATTTTCTAAAAAAACTTAACCTTAACTTATCTGAACTTAGAAATTTTTTGATCACTTAGAACCAATTTTGTTGGTCTCAAATCTGTCAGCCTATC
>JABUQX010039374.1:25000-39943 GCA_015478945.1 Trachelipus rathkii
GACTGACACCTACCCGGCCTGTTATATGAGAGGGGTGAAGAATATAATATAATATATATATTATATATATATATATAATATATATACTATATATATATATTAGTATATATATATATATACTATATATATATAGTATATATACGTTTAATTACATATATATATAAATATGTATATATATATATATGATATATATATATAGTATATTAGTATAATATAATATATATATATATATATCTCTATATATATAGTTTATATATATATATGATATATATATATATATATATATATATACTATTATATATATATAATATATAATATATATACTATATATAGTATATATATATATATATATAATATATATATATTATAGTATATATTATCTATATATATTATATATAAATATATATATATACTATATAAAATTAATTAGTATATATATATATATATATATTACTATACTATATTATTATAATATAATATATATATATATTTATATATATATATATATATATATATATATATATTAATATATATATATATATATATATATATTATATATACTATTATATATATATATATAGTAATATTATATATATATTACTATTATATATATATATATATATATATATATAAATATATAATATATATAGATATATATATATCATATATTATATTAGTATATTATCGAGCACTTTTGTTGAATTTAAGTATTTACAATTATGAAACTTACTTGTCATTAATTGATTCCTTCTGAAACAATAATCCCGTTCGGAGGCTACCAAGCAGAGATAAACCCAATATGTAACTTAATGCATCGGGAACAGACTTATTCGCGACGACATTTTTGTTTGAAAAAGAATGAATTATTTTTATTCTTGAATATTTAGTATAAAATCATTTTTAGGATCTTTAAGGACGAATGGAATAATAAAACCTAAAATGATAAAATGATTTAATTAATATTTGAAATAGCTTTAAGAAGTATATATGTAATATATCTATATATATATAACTAATATTATTTAAATATATATATATATATTTATAATATATTATATATATATATATATTATATATAATATATTATAACTATATTAATTATACTATCATTATATATATACGTATATATAAGTCAGTATGGGGTACTACGATAGGGAGTGCCACATTGAGAAGAATGAGTGCCACCTTGCAAATGTTCGCAAGCATCATTTGGCCATGCTTGCACGAGAGCAGCACCGGTAAGCGGTGCGTACATATGATTGTAATTTTTTTAATGTCAAGTAATTTTAATGTCTGTGGTACATATATTATTATTATCTACTTTAGCTTCCCCTCCCCCCCTTTTTCCCTACCCCCTTTTTATATTTTCGTATGTGTTGCGCACGTAGGTGCGCCACTTCGAGTGTAATGTTGATGACGCAAGCATCAACATTACATGTACGAGCTGGATTTTACACAAGCCGCACACATCACACGTTACTCTACCCTTTTTTTTTCTCCCACCATCTCTTTCTCTTAGTTGTTGTGCATTGCCCCTACCCCTATCTATATGCTGTTGCATGACGACATATACTACTCTTCTCTCTCAGCCGTCTACACACAACACCATCTAGCGTTCCCGCGACGCGCCGTCTTTCATAGAATGAATATAATGGTCCCGCGCCTTCGCGCAACCCGTGTCCCGCATTCTCCGCATCGCTCTGCCTCTGCCTCGCCGCCACCCGGATATGGTATAAACTGTTCGTTTCGATTAGAACAAATAATGAATACACTAGAGACAGAAATGACGACTTTTTAACTACTCCTTTACTCCCCATCTCTTAGTTTCACCCCATCTTTGTGATACTATACTAAAATGTGGACGGGATGGAATCGAATCGTCGTTTCGCTGCTTCATTCACGGTGATCCCAGTGTAAAAAGTATATGACTTAGCTGACGTGCTATAGCGCCTTCCAGTCTAATCTGAAATATAGTTTATAATTAGAAATTTGAGTTCAAAATGTGTATTAAAAAATATGAATAAATGGATATAAGAAATTTTCATTCCCATACACATGCTTTGAGAGTTTCAAGGTGGATTAGTCTAATGAGGTTTGCGGTTAAAAGGGCTTAAATCGAAGAAAAGTTAATCCCTTTTCTCCGATATTCTGACCGATAAGATTACGCCCAGGGCTATGAAAGAAAGATAGTTTTCTTGACAAATTAAACTCTACTATTAATATATAATATAATATATATATAATATTTATCATATAATAGTATTATATATATTTTCTATGATATATATAAGTAATAATATATAATTAATTATTATCCATGTGTATTATCTATATATATATATATATATATGAATATATTATATATTATATATATATATAATTATAATATATATATATATATATTATAATATATATATATATATTAGCATGTGTTATTATATAATATATATAATATATAGTATAATATATTATATACTAATACTATAGTGAGTGTATATATATATATATATATATATTATATATATATATACTATATAATATAATAAATATATATATATATATTAAATATATATAATACTATATACTATATATATATACTATATATATATAACATGCTCATTCACTGCAAATTCATCTCCATCTTAAACAATTTTAAATTATTACAATTATCCATTCTATTTTATATATTTTCATTTAATAGAAAATTATATAACGTAAAAATACGGTGTATTGTTGGTCAGTTGCGAATTTTTGAGAGAGTGAGAGAGAAGAGTGAGAGAGAGATGGAGAGAGAGAGAGTGAGAGAGAGAGAGAGAGAGAGAGAGAGAGAGAGAGGAGAGAGAGAGAGAGAGACGGAGAGTTGTTCTTTTTCGATCCATTTTCCTATGGACCGGATTCAATTGCTCTTCTCATCATCACAAAACAAAAACAACCACAATCCATGAAACAACATACACAACAACAACAACAACATAACAGCAACAAAAAACATCAACACAACAACAAGACAAACATTTACAAGCCAACTGCAAGATCACAAACATAATCTTTTCTACATCAGTAAACCAGTAAGCCTCGAGCTCTATTGCAAGCGAATCCACACAGCAACAAACCACAGCCCAAGGATCCTCATTAGTTACAACAACAACCACAAAAGTACACAACAGCAAAATCAACAACTAAAACAACACATAGCAACAACAACAACAAAACACAACAACAACAAAACAACAAAACAGTTTCGCATTAAAGACAAACAGAGCAGCATGAAAGCTACTATCAACCCTCCAAAAACTATGAATGCGATTTAAAACTGGACTTTTTTCGATTCATCTTTTCCATTCTCTGCATCATCCTCTTTATTATATTATATTTTATTATTATTATTATTATTATTGATATTATTATTATTATTATTATTATTATTATATATTATATATTATTATTATTTAATTATTATTATTATTACTTATTATTATTTTTTTTTTTTTTTTAACTCTCTTTGATGCACCTGCCTTTCAAGAATACTCTTTTCCCGAGAGAGAGAGAGAGAAGAGAGGAGAGAGAGAGAGAGAGAGAGAAGAGAGAGAGAGATTCTTCTCGATTCATTTTCCTTGTGGACGGATTCAATGCTTCTTCTCCATCATCACAAAATCCACAGAAAAAGAGCACGGTCACAAAGCATTAACAACAACAAACAACAACTGAACAACAACGATAACAACAAAACAAACACAGCAACAACATCAACACAACAGGCACTGCCATGACAACAAGCAAAAAAGAACAGCATGAAAGCTGCTATCACCCACAAAAAAGCTATGAATGCGATTATTCTGGCAATTTTTTTCGAGTTCATTCTGTCCATTCTTCTTGCCTCATTCCTCTTATTAATTATATTTTTATTATTATTATTATTATTATTACTTTTATTAATTATTATTATTATTATTATTATTATATTCATTATTGATTATTATTATTATTATTATTATTATTATATTATTATATTATTATCTATTAATTTTTTTTTTTAAACTCTCTTTGATGCACCCATCCTTTCAAGAAAACTCTTTTTTTTCCGAGAGTGAGAGAGAGAGCGGAGAGAGAGACAGAGAGAAGAAAGGTATGGAATGTCATCAATGAAAGTTCTACCTGAGGCCGTCGGCCTTGAATATTTTGCTCAATAATGAAGGCAGAAACAATAACAAACAAATACAAGCTATGGTATTCATTTACGTTCTCTGTACATGACGTTCCGAGTTGATAGCCAGCTATTGACTATTAAAAGAATTAGATACACAGTCGTCTTCATCGTTGAATTGTGTATAATTTTCCACCGTGATAAATACAACTATCAACAGCGCTATCTATAGCCTCAGGTATGAGATTGAAACCCATCCATTTAAAATAGTTTTTTATTAGTTATGCATATTATAATTACTATATATATATTATTATATATAGAGATAATATATATATTTCTATATATATATATATAATTATATATATATATTATAGTATATATAATATATATATGAATATCTATATATATAATATATTATATATATACTATCATATATTTATATATATAATATATTATATATATAATATATTATATTATATATATATATATATATATATATATATATATATATATATTTAATATATATTATATATAGGGTTTTTAATACGGGACTGGAGAAACATTAATATTATATAATATATATATATATATATATATATTACTATATATATTATATAATAGTATATAATAATAAATATATATATTATAGTATATAATAGTATTATATATATCATCTACACCGCAGCATCCCCTTGTGCCCCAGGCGGGAATATAGTAAATTCTCCAGAAACTTCTGTTCTTATATTGGATATTATATAGTTAATCAGCTTCGTTCTTGCACAGCCATCGAGATCTTTGTCGGTCAAAAGGCGTATCTTAGCTGATAGTTTTATAAGTATAGGAAGAGGGATCTGTATTCTAAATCGTTCTACACTGGCTGAATATGTTTTAAGCACGCTATTTATCTCGACTATCTTCTCTATTTGCCCATCCATTATTGAAACACCTCTGACACACCTCAATGATATATCGAAGTACGCAGTTTCACATCCCTCCTTCGCTGCAGCTGAAGCTCGCATTCTATGGCCGTATGCGTCATCTGCTGCATATATAACACGTGTTCTTGTGGGATCACGGGGTGTGTAAGGATGTCTAGCTGAAAAATCCGATGTGTGATTGACACATGTATACCAAGATTTTAAAATGAAACAGCACTTTTGAATATACGATATAACACCCATAGCTGGCGTCTTTTTTAAATGCGCTATAATACCAAGAGCTGTTAACACTACAACTTCCTCACCGATACTGATGCCATCAAGAGAAACAGTCTAACCCCTACACCTTTAAACTAGTAACGTCGTAAACGTGAATTTTCATGAGGCTTTACCATTTATCATCAGGAATTTCTCGATGTATATATATAATATATATCATATATTATATTATATATATAATTATATATATTATATACTATATTATATATAATATATATATATTTATATTATATATATATATATTTATATATATATAATATATATATATATATATATAATATATATATATATAATATTAATAGTATATATATTCTATATATATTTATAATATATATATATATATACTATATATTATATATATATAATATATATGATATTATATATATATATATAGTATAATATAATATAAGGAAAAGGATAGTAAAATACGTTTTTATTTTTAAAGCTTCATACATGCTATTCGTGAAACTGCAAATAATCATTGACAAATAAGTTTTTAGAATCGAAATATTTACAAAATCATTACACAGATGATCGTTTTAAAAACCGCTTAATGAAAAAATACAATAAAGTCCCGCATAAAGCAGAGAACGAAGGCTGGACAGCCCTAACCATAATACAAAAAAAAAAGTTTCTTACATAATTTATATGTTATATTTTAAAGGAATGAATGTAATGATTGATCCATAATAAATTTTAGTTAAAGAATCCAATCAGGTATACATCTCGTTTGCCCTACTCCTTGTAGAGGAAATCCAGTGTCAGCGACGTGCTCCTCTCGATGTGAAGTGTTGACACGAAGCGCTATCCTGCTCTCAACCTCACAGATCTACTTCATTTAATAGCGAAACCCAGTAAACATCGAGGTTCGTCTTTAAACATAGCTTTTTATTTTTCTCAATTCATCTTTAGTAATTCAAAAGCACATTACGGGCTCTGTCAATTTCAATAAGTTGAGGGTGTTCCAGATAAACGATGACGGTAATGGATGTCTGCAGACTTCCGCTAAATGAAAGATTGAGGCCTAATGTACCCTTTCTCAGAATGTTTAAATGACTTGCTACAAGCTGAAAGATCAGGGCTGAGATCAAACGCGTACAAGTTACTATTCGTCGCGTATTCTTCAAGATTCATACCAGTACCACTATCTCCGCATGAAACAGTGTTGGCTATTAAATCATGGAAAGGTCGCGAACATAGAGATTGTACCCCATTATATGACATTTCGCATAATCAACGTCGTATGGCCTGTTCCATTTACATGTAAACTGACACCCCTAAGCGTTGTAAAGGGCGAATTGAATATGTCGATTTTCTTAATAATTGACTGAATATCCTCGTGTTCTTCAATTCCATGCGAGTTACTTCTTTTGAGGAGATTTTCCGCTAACAATAATTTGGAATACTGATGCTTGATAAACCGTGAGTGAAGTTAAATACCTTGGTTTCCACTCTTCTGATTGGGTACTTGGCTGTGGTTGTTAAAAGCGACTTCTCAATTTCCAAATGCCTTTGGGGAAATAACTTCACCTTTCTAACATAGAGAAAAGCCTCTAGCAGTTTGAAGATAGGTTCTGGACATGCAGTTGTAGCAATAGGATTACTTTTTATTTTAAGTGCGAATTTCGGACTTGAACGGAATCAACGGATTCTGGCATCTGAGATTGGTATAATAGCTTTCCTGAGAGAATATATACCAGTTAATACGTCATAGAATTCGTAAGTGTTGATTTATCAAAGCTATAGTAGCCCGGGTTAGCTGCATGTTAAATCCTCAAGCTTGAAGCTGGAAAAACCAATGGATTGAGAGATGAGACTGCTTACATGATCAGAAAAGTGTAGTAGATGTTCTACTTTAAGCTTCTATAAGGACCTAACCTACGCTGCTGAAGTGCCGAGCGAGTTCTCATTGGGTAAACATCATCTGATTAAAACAGAATATAGGGAAGTTCGACTCTGTAACTACACTATGTGGTTCTCACCTGTAGGACAGGTCTGTACTCATCAGGGTTGGTCCATTTCGTTTTAAAAAATAATAGAGAATACCTTAGAATGGATCTAGATATTGGTCTGAATGTGCCCGGGATAGTTGAACTCTAAGCGAACGTAGTGCTGGGTGATCGTAGTGTGTGGGGTAATGCTGAAAGTTTGCTGATTCGCTCACCGCTAATACTGAGTAGATTCACGAGAAGAGATCAAATTCGCTCTTGCAGCAGTCTGGACTAGCAGGATGAAGGAAATGCATCTTGACGGAGCGGTGTTAGGTTGAATAATGAACAAGACTTCAGATGTACCCCCTTATATACATGTTGACCGAAAGTTGTAGTTAAAGACACCGTCTAGTAGTTAAATGGTGAATACATCAATACGTTTTGTAGATTTTGGCCTTCTAGCCTTAGGGTTTTTCCGCATTGTGGTTTTCTGCGACTTGCTTCTTTTCGAGCTTCTCTTCTCTTGGCTTTTTCTTACTTGTACAGCTCATGCGTCCTTTAACTTTAGAACGCTAATGAACTGTGCATTTTACGTCTTATTTTGGGCGTTTAACGTCACGGCATCTCGTCGGAAAAACTCGGCAATCCGTCTTTTTAATGAATGCACGAAGGCATTTGGCTCCTGTCGTCTATATTCTTTGCCATCGTGTCAGCCTGTTAGTCTTATAGCTTTTTAACCTACAGATATTCAACCCCCTCCTTCTAGAACACAGGGATGGCGCTTCGCAGTAGCTTAGTGAAAATCCTCAGACGTATCCTCTCTGTAGATCTCGACCAATGGAGATAACTCTCTCCATGCTTTTAGCTTATGTGCTGGACATTCTTTCCTATACTATCTTACCCTGCAGAGTATACAATGAATGAATAAAATCTTGATTCATGTCCCTTATATATCCTGGCGAGTCATCTATTTTCTGTTGAAATAATTCCAAGTAGCAAATAGATAGATTGATCAATCTGTATTAACAAAATGGTCCATCATTTCATAGCTGATGAGGTCGTTTCTTTCTAATGTGGACTTTAACATCAATGTGCCACTTGTAAATGGGTATGGCTGACCTTCCACGTCCTTTATAGTACTCTTATGAGTCCGGATCTGATGACTGTTCAGGTGAGAAGATAGTGAACATTTGGGTAAATAGTTATGACTTACTCTCTTGAGAAATAAACACATAACAGAGGAGCTGAAGTATCCACCACATACTGGTTTTACACTAATGTCAGTTGTAGACATATGCGATCCAGGATGTTTGGAGCATCTCGGGAGGTGATACAAGTATAAATGGTAACACCTGTCTTGCCGCATTAATTATTCGCCCTTGGTTATATGTGCGTCTTTCTACTGTTTTCCTAATCCCTTTTCAGCATAGTGTAGCATCATAGGAAGACAATTCTAACCAACCTTCACGTTCATGAACGTGTTTCCGCTGCCATGACGATCTCCTGAGGAAAAACACGTCAATATCTCTAAGGTTAATGCCAGCCGTTGATCTCAAAGTACTATAATACTTCATCATCAGGGGTGAATTCGTATTCGTTAATTATGATCTCTACACTATGATACTATTCTCGCTAAAGCTGTATTTAATATTACCTGAACATTGCACGGAGACTGACTTAATATAGAATTTCCCATTACAATTCATTGTATAAAAGTTTTCTCTGTTCCCATGGGACGCGGTTTAACGCGCCTGTTGTTCTTCACATCCAATATAGTTTCAACGCAATCTACACTTCTGTAAACTGCATCAGAAAAGTTATGCGGGACATTTTCACATCTGTATTCTAAATAGCACTTCACTAAGCCACTACATAAACGTCTCTTTTCATGTCCATGGTTCAGTCTCTGTCTGTGAAGTCGAGAGCTATTATCAAGGGATGAAGATGTCATCGAAGCCGATGAAGGCCGAGTTTAATGTAAGTGATCTGTACTCGCCTGGTTCGATGAAATACTGCTTATGATTCTTAATTCACTTTGCTTTTATATACGAGTTAAATTGTTCAGGATAGTCTACCCGTCATTTAACCAAGTACTGTTTTTCGCCCACTTTCCTTTCAGCCTTATATCTTTTCAATTTTATACACATTACTTTCAGGATTGAAGCGTATTTTTTGTATTTCCTGTTTTGTTAAAAACCTCTTTTATCTTTCACGTGTAAATCTCTCAAAAATAATATAATTTTAAAAAAAAATCGTAGGGGAAGTCTCGAATATTTGTTGGACATTGAAGAGCCTCTGTATGACCACCTGACTCGTAGCTTTCCTAAACCTTTTCTCGGACGTCTGGAGCACTCGTAACATAATCGGCTAACACACAACCTGAATTATCCTTTATTGTTCCTGACTTACTTCGTTGTGATAGATCCCACCATCGTAGCTTTATTTTCGACATTTCTAGCGGGGTAGATTTTATAGTTCTATGGAACGATCTATTATAAGAATGAGCAAGGTCTGTGTAGTATGTCAATATCCTTGAAAAGTTCATGCGGGTAGTACCGGTGCAGTTTTCTCTAGATGTTAACCGCTCGTCCGTTCAACTATAGCTGCTTTTCACTGAGAATGTATTGTAATACCCCATATCGTGCTCTTTAACTAATTCTTGAAATTCACGACAGAAACCGACTGCCTTGGTTCAGTCACAGCATTCTTGGCCATCGCCTGTCACCCTCTATAATTTCTCTCAATGCGTCAGAAACAGTACCTGACTTTTTATCTTTTAAAGGTTTTAACCATAAATATCTAGAATACACATCAATGGTAAAAAGTATGTATTGATATCCATCGTTGTACGAGCTGTATTTAACCATCTCGGATAAATCCAGCTGCCACACGCTGTCGAGACAGGGGGCTACGGTCTTCCTGGTAGGAAATTTTCTGCGAACAGGTTTATGTAGAGTGAAAGCCTCCTCACCATCTAGATATGCTTTCAACTCTTTCCGGCAAATGTCCGGAAACCTCGAGGCAAACCTTGTGATACCACCATAGCTATTAGGCTCCTTCACATCGTATTAATCTATACTAATTAACTACGAGAAGGCAGTAGTTTAATAACATCTATATATATATATATAATTATATATATATAATATATATAGATATATATAATATATATATTTATATAACTAGATATATGATATAACATATATATATATATAATATATATATAATCATATATATAATATAATAATATTATATACTATATTATATATATATATATATATATATATATTATATATAAATTTATATATATTTTATCATATATATTATAATAATATATACTATATATATTATTATAATATATTAATATATAGTAATTATATATATATAATATATATATATATTATATTTTATTATATATATATATATATATATATGGTAAGATAAGGAAATATAAACATAGTGATTAATCTGATGAAATTTCATTATTAATTCAACAGTGAGCAAATTCAGAACATGAACAATTTATATATATATATATATATATATATATAATATATATATATATATCATAACTATTATATATTATAGTAATATATAATTATTATATATAATTATATAATATATATTATAATAATAATATATAGTATATATATAAATTGAATATAATATATATTAGATACACCACAGCGTGACTCTGAATTATCCATTTAATACTGGCGTACGGCTTTTCTTATCTCCTTTAACCCGGTTTGAATTTAAATCTGAAGGCGGTAGGAAATGGCCTGAAGGACTAGAATCAGGCCTTGGCGTTTTAGGAATATCCATCCAAGTCTGCTAATCTGCGTGTGTTCAGATATTAAAAGAGCGTGGAAATTATTAGTTCTGAAGCTTTGCGTGATTGTAGGCCATCCTGTTACAGCCCCTTTCTTCCAATCGCGAGAGAGATCAGCTATTAAATCCACAATGTTTGATCCTTTAACTACCTCATCATCAATAATGATTTGACCTAACTCATTCCAAGTTATTTGTTCTTTTAAAATATTATAGAGAGTTAGACCTGATCTGCGAGCCCTGGCTGGCAAGCTCTCCTCTAGGATATTTCTTAAGCTGTCTTCTATCTTCATCTCAGGTTTTACTTCTTGTGGCAAAATTGTTTCCTTTACGTCAGACTTATTTAGTGGTCCCTTTAGATGCAAATCCTTGAGACTTAATAATTTCTGCATTGCATCTTGGTATAAGATACGCTTCTCATGGATGTTAATGTCTGAATTTAATATCCGATACACCTCTTGCTCGTAATTGCTTATCTGCTCAACTTTAGGGTCGAATCAAGCTGTAAGGCAGAGCTGGCTGCTGAATTTGTGCAGGACTCAAAGGTTGTTGATTCTCTAGAGAGAAATGATGCTGATGATTTGGGGGTGGAAATTGCAGTGAGGACGACACCCCGTAAGGCTGTGGTTGTGTAGGCTGAGTGTGGGCTCTCTGCAACGATGAAGTAGTATTACATTTCATTTTCTCAACTCGTTAACGGTAATACAGCGACTTCTCTTATGAAGATATCCACTTGGTAATCAGAGGAGCAATAACTAGAACAAGTAGAGCAGGAATACACCCCCCCCCCTTCTGCAACACCTTATTTTTATTTTCCGATCTTGATGATTACGGGAGAGTTTTTTAATGGTGTTTCTATGTTCGCGCAGCGTTTACCTTCTGAGGCCTGTCTTAAAGGACATTCACCTTTGATAAAGATTTAAGCGAGTTCACATACACATCTGAGAACTTCTGCATCATCACAGATTATCTTTCGCTTTCAGCCGTTTTTAGCTTTTTAAAATCTATTTATAAGGAGCAGAATACTTTACTAACTAAACTTATCATTATTCAAGGAAATGTACACAGTTTCTACTCGTTGCGGTAGAATGTTTAGTGCGGAGCAGGACTCTATGCGTGTTCCAGGGTGGTTCACAACAAGTATGCCGTAAGGGTCCGAAGTAATTCTTTATATACTTTCCAGAAATCTTTTCTTGCTGAACGGAACATCTGTCGACCCTAGAAACATTTCACTGACTCATAACTTTCTTTGCCCAACCAGGATCAGACTACTGAGTGTTTAAAGAAATCAGTCTCATGTGCTGCCTTGTCGATGAAAATGTTGTGTAAATGAAAAAGTAACAGTATATTTAATGTATTGGGAAACACCGTAAACGTCTCAGCTAGTATCTTCGTTTAACTTGTGCCAGCATGTCGTCTCAGAACTATAACTTTATGACTTTGTACATTTTCCAATGATTGTATATCGTATAACACCTTCATGAATCACTATATATTATATTCATTAAACTTCATTCTGATATAACTATAGCACAGATTTATTTTCACAGGTGTATGCTAAAAAATTCCACCATCCTTTAATATGTTTAACAGCAAAGGTTTTCCGCAGCCTGTAGGACCCGCCACCATGCATGTAGCAGGGCTGAAGAACATGAATTTACCCACATTCCATGCTCGTAGCGTGCTCGATGTACAATGCAACTTTCGAAGCTATATAGTGAGAAGCATATATATTGTTATATATAATTATACTATATATATTATAATAAATAGTATATATATATATTATATATATATATAAATATTATATATATATATTATATATATGATATATTAGAGCATTATTAATATATATATATTATATATATTATATATAATATATATATAGATATACATATAGTATATATGATATATATATAATATATATTATACTGTATATATTACTGCGACGTTTACTCGCGATGTTTAGAAGCAAGAACTTCAAGTTAAAACTTTACTAATACCTAGAACTTTCATAATCGCAGACTTACATATTTTTATCATTAAATTACTCACTGGAATATTAAATATTTTAACATTAATTACATTTACAATAATATTAAAAAAATATTTATAAGGGTATATAACATGAATAAGACATTTCACAGAACTTCACGAAGACTCACAGAGTTAATACTCTGTAATCTTTACAAATATGCCATCATTTATTATCGTGTCTATCATGTAGTTATGTGTCTCACCGGATGCCGTCCGAAGCAATATGTATAAGCCTCCCAGATAATTATAAGTATGTTTGAGTCTTCCTGGAGTCGGTAAGCAGTGATGTCTTTCAGCCCATAGTTTCTAAGAAGATTAATGAATTTTCTGCACATCGATAGTTGTCTAGGATCGTTTAATAACATAATCAGAATCATCAAACATCATTTTCTTGAATGCGTAGTATTCCCGGTATAACATATAATGAACGACTGTTACATAGTTAGATAACACACTCACTCTCTTCATATGCCTTAGCACCCTTCCGCCTACCTCTGACATACACTTCAACCGCTGTATTCCTGAGATGAAGAATCCATGTGAAGTACGTTCAAATGCTTCTAAACCACTAGTCCTTTCCCATAGTCTAACTTCCACGCCGATGGTGTTCGCATGTTTAGAGAAGGTTAGAGTAAGCTGTTTTTCCTTTGCTCCTTTGCTCTGGCTGATAACTGTTTTCGAGTAGTTTAAAGCCGCATTAGGGTTAAAGTAATCAGTAAGCCAGGTCTCGATGTGTTTACATATACACAGTAATTCATCGGGACTCATGTAAACACGCCGTGTGTTGTAATATGATGAATTACTAACACACGTGAAGAATTCAGTTCCATTCGGGTTTCTTTTATATAAGAATGCAACTCCGCAACCAGGTATCTTAACTTCCCACTGAATGATGTCTTGTACAGAGGTATACCTATTAAGACGAATCATATTGTGTTCTTTCTGGAAGCGGTACACTTTTAAGATAGGGTAGAGAACTTCTTCACAGCTCAACAGCTAGAGCGACTATAGTTTGAAACGAGATTAGACTCACAAGGGATCGTATATAATTCTCGCCAAAACACAATGTAGGGGTAATAGGATATAGGCTGACGAGTCCAAATCACAAGGACGATTTATGAATTCCTTGACAAACCACAGTGGAGGATGAATGAGATAGGTTACTCGGCCAAATCGAAAGTAGAAGCCAGAACGGTATTTTTTACGATCTGCTGTAGTAAGTAAAATAATAATAATTTTGATTTTCTATTACGAGTGCGTTTTTCAAAAACTATAAATAATAATGAATAACAGTAATATTAATAAACACACACACACTCACACATCAATAATAATAATAATAATATATAATCAATAACATAATAAAATAGTCGATTGTGTGTGTGTGTGGTGTGTGTGTGTGTCGGTGTGTGTTTGTGTGTGTGTGTGTGTGGTGTGCGTGCGTCGTGCGTGTGCGGTGGCGTGTGTGTTTATATGTGTGTGTGTGTGTGTTTGTGCTGTGTTGTGTGGTGTGTGTGTGCAATATTGGCATTAACGCATCGATGCATCGATGCATCGATGCATCGATGTATCGATGCATCGATGCATCGGATCTCAAACACTTTCATAGCTTTTGTGGGTGATAGTTGCTTTCATGTTGTTCTGTTTGTCTTGTTGTCATGGCGGTGCTGTTGTTTTTGTTGTTGTCGTTGTTGTTGTTGCGTTGTTGTTGTTGTTGCTCTGTTGTTTGTTGTGTTGTTGTGATGCCTTTGTGATGTATGTATTTTTGCTGTATTTTGTG
>JABUQX010039376.1:0-30000 GCA_015478945.1 Trachelipus rathkii
TATATACTTAATTATACTTTGCGATTATTCTTCAAGATTTAAATCACTGTCTCACATTCAATCATTACATGAATATAACAGTTAATTGGACATATATTAAGTTCTGATATAAAAGGACGTCAGTTACTAGAGAAGATAGGTCACCGTTGTATTATAATTCAATTTCTAAATCTACGCTCGTGAGGAAAATATATATGCCATTCATTGCGATTGAGGTTTTATTTAAATCATGAAAATATGTGTTGAATACTTTATTATTGGGTTGACTTTATTTATATAATATTTATCTGAGTAGGCTTCATGTTCACAATCTCATACTCTTAATTATTACTTATTCTCATGATAGATGAAGACTATTTCTCCGTTGGCACTCGAATGCTTATGAGGATTATAGTGTGTATGAAATTATGCTCTGATAATCGGTGAAGAGTGAGAAATTAAAAATATCATTTGTTTTCAAATACTTTTACTTCTTTATATAGGGTACTTTGTTTGTAGCTATATATGCAATAGCGAATTTTCAATTTTCCAATTATGCTCGCGATAGCTAAGATGATAATTCACATTTTCTTCTACAAATAGAGATCATGCTCATCGCGTAACGGTTTGAACAGAATCAGGGCTTGCTGGAGTATTCAGTCTGTTAGACATTAGTTGTGCTTACTTTTTTTTTTTAATGAGAAACAAACAATTGCTTGTTATAGAGTAATTATCGGACCCGCGCGCTACGATTAATAGTGTGTTTATATAGTATCTATAAAGATATGGGTATTAGAATATTAGAGTGCTTATTTCACTTGGTTAGAAAGGATTATACAAGGCACATTTAATCGCTACTCTCCGCCTTTACTGATATTATCATAAGTCAATGTATTATTTTATGACTTTAGCTCGCTTTATCATATATGTGCAGCTTCATCTTTGAAACTATAAAAACACATGACTGAAGGTGAGATTGTTTATATGTGCATAAACTTCTGTAACTGATAATAATTTGATATCAAAATTTGAGTTTCTCTTCGTTTTAGCTTCATTATATTAAACAGAGCCGTAGATTACAGGTCTTATAGCTCGACATGAAGTTAGCCTCGTCCTTAATAATATACACGTAAAAATACACAAAGTTATAAAATTTCTCTTAAATAAGTACGCTATTAACTTAGTTTTATAATAAAAACCAGATTTGAAATACTTATCTCTCTCGCTCTAGGTGTAGAAAGTACAATTGGTCATCTACACGAATGGAAGATCTGGTACTCGAATCAGGTGATTTGTGCCTTTACGTTTTTACATATAAAAAACACATTAGAGGATTAGGTATTATCAGCAGGCTCTAGGAAATAGTGACTCTAGAGGAACATTCTGTATATTTGGTATTGGATTGCAAAGTATTTAAATACTGATAAAGTGAGTCGCTTACTGCTAATATGTGTAGGATTCATGGAAAAACAATCTAAATTCTATCATTATTACAACTCAAATCAGGTAACTAGAGATGAAGGGAAATGCATTTGTATTAGTTCTGAAGCTACTGGTTCGTATTTAATGAATCATTATTATTATCATAAAAGTTTAAAAAAACTTCAAACCAAACTTAGACATAATAATTATTTAGACGGTGACTCATTATATAGTAAAATACATCAAAACATAATGACTTATAGAGTTTTTAACGCTAAGCTATATGTTAGATCATGATTAATCTTCTAGTACTCACTGACTGATACTGACATTTTTAACGTCTTTATTTTACGCTTATACAATATTACAATCCAAAAACATTTAACTTGGATAATAATCGGCGAATATCAGTCTTTTATAATTAGCTAGTACTGAAGCGATTATTTCCTGCATGCATATGATCTTATGAATAGTCATGACGCTAAATACCTGTTTCTTAATATTCAGCTTTTTAACCTAGATATATTATATAATTCCCCACCTCTTCCTTAGATAGAGGGGGTCCTTGTCACTATTCTCCTACAAGCTGGCTAAATAATATATCATACATAAAGAGTCCATGGTGAAAACACCCTACTGCCCTTTTTTGATTCCTCAGCATACGCTTTGGTTGTCCAGGATAGGATGAGGTTGATTTTTCTTCGTCCATGATATTTCTCACCTTGTGTAGCGCCGGCGAGAGGTATGTTAATGATACTCGAAAGAACTTTATTCTGAACTACAACACGCACATGTGTTATATATAATATCTCTATTGATGTATGCTCGTAATTACTGGTGTCATATTTCTTTCTTTCTAGTATATATGGAGTTTGCGCAACATATGCTCTCACGTAGTGTGTATTAAGGGGATAAGGTTTTTTTTCTTTTTTCTATACGTAATTATTTATCAATCTATAATCTTATCAATTTCCCCCTCAACCAAAACCTTACTGGGGTAGATAATGAACATTAGGTACTAGTTTTTATATAATCTTTACTCCTCTATTGGGAAAATATACTACTCTTTTAAAGGCGAGCATTAATACATGTTTAAGTTAACATATCATAACGTGATCGACTCAAATAATATCTACTCGCTAAATAGGTACATAGTAACGCCCAATACCGTGGATCAGTGTGATTGGAGTCTCTCGGAGATTGAGACCTGAGTACAATTAGTGTACATTAATATTAGTCTCTTACATCTCTCTCTTATATCGGCTTTATCTATCTTTATTTTATTTATGTGAATTATAATTGTAGTGTATTTTATTTTATTATCTTCCAGATCTAGAGTATAAACTATCTTCATATTACAATAGTATAGGGATATATCATAGTATAAATTTTATATTCCATTCGGATTATACACGTTTTTTAATCGAATTAATGTTACTCGATTGCTCATTGTGATTATATAGTTCATTCTAGTAATAAATATATAATTCATATATTGATTTCCTCTTTAGGTGTCTATCATACTTCTGTAATCCTAAAATTTAAAAGATATTATTACATGTTATCATATTATATAGGTACGTAAACTCATTTATCTATAGAGGTAGTTTGCATTAGAATCCCAAATATTCGACAGCTCCTGACTACACATATACTCATCATCAATAAGGATTGACACGATTCATAAAATGTGACGCTCTCACGAAACATTAGCATGGCACTGATCGACTTTTAGTAAAGAGTATGACGCTACTGTCAACAGTAAAATTCGTTCAAAGAAGATTCTATTTGTTACCAATCGTGGACCTAGGCAATCACGAGTTAATCTTCACTTGTATATTATGTTTCAACACATTACTTACACTTTGTACACAATCCATCCAACAATCGAATAGATTGTGATATGGTATAATTTTTCATTATGATTTATATATATATATACCGTATTTAATATCGAATTAATCACTAATAGAAATTACCCGCTTTACTGTATATCCTCTTTTTCTAAGTTTAGTTATAAGGGATTTCATTAATCACAGTGTAAAATCGTAGATGTATTATTATCAGAGATAAATCCATAAGGTGCAGTGTCTGTAAGATCGGTGAAAGAGTTATAATAATATATAATAAAGTGATCGTACACTCTCCATGATTTGTATGGACAACTGATTATAATTCTTAAGTATTCGACTTGACCTTTTATTAAAGTATTAACTCACTTAGCAGGGTATCCCCTCCATTCAAATGATAATAATCATGCTTATTTCTTCCTTTATCTCTTCTCACTCAGAATCTAATTACTTTTCATATTTTATATAATATTTCGTTGAGTATTCAGTGTAAACTAAATCGTTAACTATATTTATATTTTTTGTTTAATGACCCTCCTGTTTATACTTTTCTAATCCATCTAATCTTCCAGGTAATATATAGTCTATTAATAATAAACTTATCATCAAAAGGAAACAAATTTTTGAATACTTTTTAAATTGCTACTTAAATTAGTTTGATGTGGCATTTGAAATCTTTTCTAAATTCTTCTTTTTGTTTCGAAAGATACTCTTTCATAGTCATTCACCTTTATTACTGAGTAAATTTAATCATATTATTATTTGTTATTTCTTTTCATGCAGATAATATGGTTTACTCACCGATGTCTTACTTAGTTTTTAGAACATTTCTACTATTTTAATAATAGAGGGTTTGTTGTCTCTTAGTATTAGTCTATGGTAGACCTAGTATAAGTAATATGCTAGCATCGTCCAGTATATCAATGTGTTATTTAAATAATATATCATTTTAGTTTAAAATCCTATGCTAATGCTTCTAATAGTAACGCTGGACGTCTTTTTAATAAACTACTAGACTTGCTTTGTTTAATAC
Organism: Trachelipus rathkii; assembly: GCA_015478945.1. Classification (NCBI taxonomy): domain Eukaryota; kingdom Metazoa; phylum Arthropoda; class Malacostraca; order Isopoda; family Trachelipodidae; genus Trachelipus; species Trachelipus rathkii. Next base: position 4,285 of record JABUQX010039376.1, read on the forward strand.
GTAGTAAAAATGTATTATGATATATATCTATATACTCATACCATATCTTACCTACATAGCAGCTTACTGAATCTCGACCTTGAAGTAATTCCCATTCCTGAATAATACTATATATATTTTATCTATATATATGTGTCCAAATGATTTAGTTTGAGGTTCTACGCATCATTCACTCTTTACTAAAGTGACAAACCATATTCATCAACTTAGTTTCTGAGTGATCTTTTATACCTTATTATATGGTTTCATCCACAAATATCTCAGTACTTGTATTTCTTATATGCTTTACCGGCCAGATGATATTGAATCATAATCATTTATATAGAAACTATACTTGTTATATTTCATTTCTCGATAAATATCTAATTGCTTATATACTCACTATCATGCATGACGAGAATGGTTTTTCCGTGTACTCAGGATAAATTATTTTTTACTTTCAAGTTTTGGTAGAGTAAATGCTCTCTCTTCGCCTCTAAATATCTTTAATCTTTTTTCTCTAATATATAGGATTATCACCTTAAGTGCAATAATCCTATACTGTAGCATAGCTCGCCATATAAAATTATTTTAGAGTCCCTCAGATCTGGAAGTAATACTTATCAATCATATCTCTTACTATTTTCCTTACTCATGTTGCTTATATGAGCAATAAATTGCTATTAGATTTCAAGCTATATTATTAATTTAATTACTTCTTAGATATATATGGGGAAAATTAAATTTAAAAAAAACTAATTTTATTATATAGTTGGAAAATAAATTTATTAATACTTATTATATTTATAGTTATTCAATAAAAATCAGTTCTCATAAGCTGTTCATATAAGCAAAGTGTGTGGATAAATATAAATTTTTCTGGATATATAAATAATAATTATATATTATTTTAAATAACCGTCCTCTATCAGGTCAACTTATTTTTTATATACTATATATATATTAATCTTTTTTCTGTTTTTTATATTCATTTTAATATTTTTATTATAATCCTACATTTTTGATATCTAAGCGTCGGTCTTTCACACACTGACAGAATTGTGCCTATAAAAGGGGTAACAAGGAGATATAAAGAACCATTAATCTCGGTTACTTATTAGAAATAATATATATTTATTTATATAACATATATATTTTAATTATTATAAATACTATCCCTATATTAAAATAATTATATATAATATATATATATATCTATATATATAATTTATTATATATATTATATTATATTATTATTATATATATAATATAATATAATATATATTATAATATATATATTAATATATTATTAATAATATATATCAATACTATTAATATATTATAATATAATATAATATAGTATATCTAATATAATATATAATATATATATATATTAATTAGTGATGGGACAGATTTAATGTGAATATTTTTTGCTACGATGTGAACGATGGACGATGACGATTGCAGCAAATTTTGCACGATTGATCACACTTGATCACTCGAGACGAATGACGATATGAATCGATGACTCACGATGACGATGACGATTAATTTGAAAAAACTATTTTAAAAATTTCTCTCTCATCTCTTCTACTCTTCATATATATATATTAATATATAATATGAATTATATATATATACTATTATATTTATATATATTATTAATATATACTATATATATATAATATAATATGGTAAAACTTATAGTTGCTTGTCTATTGTCCGTGTTACAGCCCAACTCGATTATATATCGATTAAATATATATATATATATCGATTTATCTAAATATATATTAATCATAACTATCCTCGGAATTATATTATATATATTCTAATCTCTGATAATAATACGAATAAGTGCTCGCTCGCAGAACAGGAGGGTCAGTGAGGGTTCAACCTCCCGCAATTATGTATTAGCGATCAAAAGTTTTTGATTTTTAATACTTCCTTTACTGAATAGAAATTAATAATTAATAAATAATAATATATAATAATATAAATATATAAATATAATATATTAATAATAATAATAATAACTAAATAATATATAATAAATAATAATTAAATAAATAATAAATATAATAACTAACAATATTAAACTATAAAAACAATAATTATAATAATATTAATAATAATAAATTAATAATAATTAATAAATGAAATAATTAAATATATATAATAAATAATAAATAATTAATAATAATAATATATATAATATAATAATAAATAATTAATTAATAATAATATTATAAATAATAATATATAAATAATAATAATAAATATTATATAATATTAATTATATATATAATAATTAAATATATAATATATAATAATAAAATTAATAAATATATATAATAATTAATAATAAATTATATTATACTATAAAATTAATAATTAATAATAACATATAAATAATAATAATATAATAATAATAATTAATAATTAATATAATAATAATATAATAAATAAATATTATAATATAATTGTTATAATTGATGAAATGATAAGTATTTATTAGTGGTAAGAAAGTGATAACATGTTTGTGTCACGAACGATTCTTAGGTCAAGTGGCTTAGGTCAATCATTTAGCATGTATAATAATATATATTTTAGAACAACCCTGGGTGGAGAATTTATAAATTTAGAATTTTGCAGGGGAAACGATTTAGATAGTTCAGATAATAATAATGTGGTAGTCGTTAGGAGAAAGTATGCTAACCTTAAGCTATAAGGAAGGGGAGCTGTTAAATCAGTTGATGGATGAGCATGATTCATATACTATCTTCAGTATCTTAAATATATTTATCTTTATCAAAAATCCTCTTACTATAATAGTAACTCTTTCTTTCTCTATAAAGCTAGACTCTTAAATGTTTTTCCTCATCTCTACTTCCTTATTCTCAGTTTCCTATAATCACGGTGTGACTGTATCGGGTGTGGGTAAAAAAATTCTCGTTTTCTATCACTCTCGCAATTTTCATTCAGTTAAGTGATTAATCGTTGACAGTGGACTTTATAACTCTTCGACTGAGCAAGTTGAGCTTTCATACTATAAAAGGAAAGTGTCAACTAACTCCATCCTTGGTTTCTCTACTACTGGTACATAATAATCTTCATCTCTTAGCTATTACTGTATTAAATCTGCCTTTTACTCCTCTTATTCGGAATTATTTAATGATTGTGTTTGAGCTATACTCCTAAACTGATAAAGGCTATTCTCTATTTTTACTCGTGAAATCACACTCTCGTCGCTCACACTTTTTGCGTGTAAGTTCTTGAATACTAGCGATTTTTCCCTCTCAATGCAGTTGAGGTAAGATCGTGACATGTCAACCTTTCCTGAGAATAGAGGAATAGTGCGAGCTCTGATAAATTCGTTCCCTCACAATAAATCTCATCATCATCTCTGTAGTCTCTCACTTGTATTCTTTTGGAGATCTTAAGATCTTTTTATTGTGTTAATACCTCGCGCTTTTCTAACGCGCTCTGTAGGCATCCTTTATTAAATTTTTTATGTGTTTGAAACTTTGAGATGATTTTCTAGTACGGCTCCTCGTTGCACGAAGTCTCATATCAATTCTACTCCTTCCTATTTACTCTGGAACTTCATGGTGGTATCTTTTAGATTTTATTTCCGCTGATGGATAGAAATAACTTTGTGAAATTCAAGTCTTTAAAAAAAATCATTTACAAATCTCTTCTGTTGTTAGTTCCTTCTAACTGTCCTGTCTCTTTCGACGGTTACTGTCGTCCCTCCTGTTTGACTAATATAATACAATTCCTTGGCCTTTAAATCATTTAACCAGAATATTATAATAGTCTTGGAACACCTCGAGCAGTCACAATCGGTTGCTAGGGCGGCCTCAAAGAACTGGAGACGTTTCCTGTTTAGCGCACCTCGTCGACTTTCCTTTCTTTCTCAGTTGCTGATGCTGCCTATAGCAAGAGGGTCTCATCTGGTCCCATGTATGGCTAGTGCTCTATATCGGGGGGTGGGCTCTGGTTTCACGGCTTTTGGACAGGGTCGCATGTCATACGGCAAGCACAATAACGGCTTTAGAAGTGTTTCTTGTTGCTTTCACAGTTCACTGTTGACCCTCTATATCTTTGCGAGGCGATGCTGGTGCTTTATCTCTTATCTCTTCTTTAGGTACCGCAGCGGCAAGTGCTCGAGGGAAATATCCCTCGCGTACTACACCTTTACGACGCCTTCGTAGCACAACTGGTGCTGTATTTGCGCACGAGTATTGTGTTGACATTGGTTTCTCCAGGCTAGCTTGCTGCGGTGCTTCCTTCTTCCCACCACCTCTGTGATTGTGACTGTCCTCTTCCCATCTTCTGCTATTCCTATGATTTAATCTCTCACTTTAAAGCCCGCGTCTGTGCTCATATGCGAAGTTTGCGCTAGAGGTAACTTTTGAGAGTACTAACCTCTTGATCAGTGGCTCTAGGCCGTGAGTGGTGGTGACAACTGCTAAAAAAAAAGTAATGGGCAGATATGTGGCAAAATGAACTGAATTTCCTGATTCCCCCCCCCCATCCAAAACATCATTCGATTATCCCAGAAAATCGTCTCTCTTTTTCAACATTACCCTCAGACTGACCACATTGTCGCAAACATACAAATTTTGACCTTTTCAAACTTAAATTTACTTTAGATTCTAGTACTCACACACACAAATTACCATAGCTCGTCTACCACAACTCACTATCAGAATGCAAATCCTTATTCCCTCTCATTCAAATTTGCCTGTTAAATACATCCATCACGCTCTCTCCTCAACATTCTCATTCCTTCGACATTGCATTATACAGATACTATTATACAGGATAGAAGGCGGCTTTTGCTTTATCAAGAACTTACTCCGAGGCATGCATTAGCATTCCTAGCAAAGATAAGTGGGTAGTAGGTTAGCAGCCAACTAACACACCGGTCCCTTAGTCGCCTTCACTCGGACACTCGCAGGACATAGCGATCGTGGGCAATTTTTTCTGCCCTACACGTATGGATATAAAGAGTAGGATTGATCTGTAAGATGTTGATCTAGAAGGGTGGGTGTGCGATATAGAGGTTGTGTATATGATATGTTGTCTGGAGGATGAGGATGAAAATATGAACGATCAACAGAAATAGACACAGATAACACTGTTACCTTTTCTAAGAACAGTGCGTCACAATATTACCTCCCCTATCCCTTATATAGTGAGTATCAGTATATAATATTATATATGCTATGGTGATTACTTTATCTACGTGAAACTCCCTCATTCTTTATGTTCTATATGTGGTGTCGTCATTGAGTAGAGGTTCTCTCCGACCTATTACCCCTACCGTGGGGTTATTGGAATATAACTGATCTCATCCCTATTCGCTTCACTCTCCCCTAATCGGGCTCGAGCCCCTAATAAAAGTGAGTAATATACTCCATTTATTAGTATGGGGCTCGTTGACTCATCTGTCTCCGTTAACAGTTAGCCCTATAATATCTACTGATCACTGTTAATTCGTAAAAATACTTAGCTACATAACTAGCCCTAAAATAACTATAGCTACTATATTATATATAATTATATTTATTAATATATATATATATTAAATAATTATTATTATTATTATTATAATTGAGTTATTAGATATATTATATTCTCATATATTTACTTTAATATATATATTATTAGTTCATAATTATAATCGGCAATAATAATCTCACTCGGCGATAAAATTTTGCTCCTAGATGACGTTGATACGATGATCACGATGATACAGTAATATATAATTAGCCGATTATTTGCCGATGACCGATATAGTCGATGACGATTAAATAGTCCCTATTATCTAAATATCTTACCTCACAGTTATTGACATTTTTGGACTGGCTTAGTGAAAAATAAAATTCAAAATAGTAGTATTCATCTGTTTGTAAAACCTTTTTTTAGAAAACTGGCAATTTCCTTAAAAAGGCGATAAATATCATTTTTTTCCATGCCTTTCATTAGGAATAGTGGACTTTACCTAATTTTTACTCAACTATTTAGCTCTATAAAAATAGTATATTATAAGGTAAAGTCACGATAACGAAAATGTCAATTATATGAAGTTATAGTAAAACAATGTATTACCGTGACACATAACCTCCTATATGTTTGAAACTGAAAAAATATATTATATTCCATTAGACATAGATGATCCTAATTTCATACCTACTATCTTTATGGCCTAATTCTTAATTATAATATTCGTTATGTTGCTCCAGATTTTACTATTCCCTATATATTTATCGAATAACAATTATAGTCTTTTAAAAGTAAAGGTCATAAATATAAGTGATTTTATTATATAGTATATCCTTATTACTGCTTACTACCCTTTATTATTATAATTTTATATATAATATATAATACTTTTTATTATTATATCGGATTGATATCTCGGTGATTATCACCGTTGTGAATGTTTATCTCAGAGCGTAAGTATATTATCGAAGTATATCGCAAGATGCGCTTGAATCAGGTCTTGGAGGTGTTCGCGCTAGATCAATGATACTCATTAGAAGCTGCTTAAATTAGCGATTGTGTATTTATAAAGATTAATATTCTGTGGAATAAATTTAATAGTCTGATAAGTTTCATTGTACTATTTCGATTCTCATTCCACTTCGACCTTTCTCTCCTGCTGAAAGAGATCTATTTCAGTCCCCTCCAGTTAGTACGATCAGCTATCATATTTAGCCTTTTTGATCCATTATATAATCGTATGATTCATCTAATCTAATATTTACTGAAGTCTGTGATATTATAAAGTACGCTTGTATTCTTTTATATAAAGTAGAGGTTACATCAGAATCTATGGTGATTTACGCACTATCTTAAATAGGTAAGCTCTCCGCTTAGGATATATTTATAATTATTTAATTCTTCTCAATTTTTCACTCTTCAAGTTTTATTCTAATTATAGGTATAATATTACTTAATCATACTCTCCGGGTGATAGTCGGGTTGTACGTTAGTGTATGTAGTAAGATGCAAGTCTTTATATAGTATATAGACTATATCAATTATTTATTTGTGTATGGCATCTATTATGGTGTGTTTAAATAAAAGATGCTTTTTCTCTAGGATTCGGTTCGGTAGCCCATTTCCTGTACTTTCGTTACTCCAGTAATTTTTTAATCGCAAATATTAATTTTATATTGGAATTTCATATATTAAGCTGGGAGTAAGAGGCTGTCTGAAAAGATTATAATGTAGCTCTCATGTTACGAATATGAAGGGTGACTTTCTGTGATGGGTATAGATAGGTTGTTTGTTTGTGTATATGTTATATGTTTTTTTGTTAATAGTTGTGTCAATAGTGTGATGTGCTTGTGCTTCCCAATCACTACCTGGTAAGGTGCTAATATGTTGTAATCTTTTGTCAAAAGTGTGTGGCTACAGTGATCAATCAATATTAATCTCCGTCATTCTTCAATCTAATAAAGATTGGTTGTAATGCTGATCTGTAGTCGAATATGTACCTTTGAATTGTTATATACTAGATTGTCGCTTAATTTATTCAGGATATCTATTCATATTTCTTAATAGCGAAATAATTATTATGGAAGCTGATATACAGTACGTGTTCTCAATGGTGAACAATTTAAGATATACTCTAATACACAATATTCATATCAGAGTGAAACATCGAAATGTTACCCATAATTGATGGGGTAGAGATCTTACCACATGACCCTCCTTCGATACCTCTCTTTAATATAGTGTTTTATTATATTCAGATTCTTTTAATGTGTATAGAGTGTGAGATGTCTCATTAATTTTGTTCTCGCTGTGTTCTTATTTTTAGCAGGAGACTATAGTTGTACTTTTTTGATCGCTCTCTCTCTGGCTAGAGAAGAAAAAACATTTCTTTTTGTTTGACGCATTATAAACAGAAAGTCTCAACCAATAAAATAATACGATGATATACTACAATCGCCTCATCTATACTATAGTTTGCTGATCTTGTGTCTCTCGCAGAGGTTTTCACAGTGTCTTTTATGTTTAATGATTCTCTCTTTTATAAGGGTAAAATGATAGCTTGAACTAGAGACTAACTACGTAATAAGTTCTTATGAGAGTACCTTACAGTTTCGTTATCATTTTAGTTTGAAGGAGATATATTTTTTTGGTCGACGGGCAAGCAATGATAGTGTGTGTGCTGTGTGCTCTCTTGACGTAGAACGGTGTACACAACAATACTGCAAAAAGTAGTTAGGAAATTGAGGATACTCGAAGTATATGCCCTTTTACATACTTTAAGAACTCTTTCTCGTAGTGTGAAGAGGTGGATTTGCGTTAGACATTATATCAATATAAATAATATATAGACTCATGTAACTACTTACTTGACGCATAGAATAAACAATTTCGGCTCGAAAGGAAATATTTTTTGTTGAGTTTAGATATGTAAACACTTGATGTGCTTTGCTTTTAGATATGTGATATTAGCTTCACCTATAATCGCATTTGCTATGATTGAGAAATATTTAAACGGCGAGCAAGCAATTATTCATAATTCTGATAGGTGCGATAAGTAGAAAAAGATGCATCCAAGAGGCTTCTAGCTTTATATCATATGATCATGACAATGTAATGATGCATTTGCCTCCATCTAATAAAGATTACTGTTTATTGTCTCTCTATAGCTGGTAATATTATCCAACGATCTCCATACTCTGTCAAATAATTGCCTTTTTATATGCACTATTAGGGACTAGTGTAGTACACATTGTCGTTCTTAGTGTTCTATGTACTCTCTGTTGCAGTGGGTATATAACGATATATATTCACTCGCAATTGATAATAATACTACGGGTATGGAGTACTAATATATATACTCGCATCTTTCCTAATGAAGAATACTTGTGAATAATAGTGAATGCGTCTCTCTCTACCAACTCCTGGGCACGCACTGTGTGTCGCGCACACTCACGATATACAGAGTAATATGTTCGCGGACTACTACAGTGCATGATACTCAGAGCTCCTGTCGTCGATGATGCTCACCTTTATGACGTCGTCATGTACAGTGTGGATTAATAATAGCTGAATCATTTCAATTGAGTATATATCTTATTATCAGAACGACCGTTAAAATAGGCTTGCGATATAATAGGTGTTATATTCTTTCGTGTACGTTTGTTAGACATTATAAACTTTTACGTACAATTTACACTGTAACCCTATACGCTACTCGCTGTTTAATTATACACCTACGAGCATTTAGTCCTCGTGTAGATCATGTTCTTTCATTAATATAACTACATTCACATTATCTCTATTAAAACTATAACAATTAAACATTCCTTTAATTAACATCCTTTACATCATATATTGTATACAATATAAATAATATGCACCAATATTGAAACCATACCATATTTTTGTCAGTCAACACGCACAGAACATGTGTAACCTTTCCCGATCCGACCCATCGTTGGATATAAACTTTTTTCATATCAAATGATTTAAATAATACAGTGCTATCTCTCGCATATTTGAACAGATGTCAATTGCTTCGAGATCGCGCCCATCGTATTTAAAACATAAAAGAATGACAAAAAAGATAACATAAAAATGTAATCTTCAAGTAAAGCATTTAAGTTTTATACTTCAAATACATTATAAGAACGAAATGGGACATTTTTTCATGGTGATATTACAAACAACTTCTACTAGAAAAAATCCATTCTATTATAAAAGTTATAATTCAAAATGTTACATAAATATATGGAGTGTGTCAATTTTCATACTCGATAGATACACGGAATGAATTGTGTAGTAGGTAATCACAGCTCAGATGAGTGTCAAATATATATGCAGAAGAGTCTAGTCGGCTCGCACATCTCGTGGAATCAATCAGATATGAACGTAAGCTAACTCGGTTCTATATGCTCTCAAGTATTAATTAAATAGACTCACTGTATAAATAACTGATGAGATATGTAATATTAAGGCTATAGTTTATATTACTTATGAAATGACGTCTAACCCAATTAAAGTCCAGTATAAGATAATAAGGCTCAAAGTTGAAACTTATGCAACGTTTATAAAAAGTATGAGCTCCTCACTCCAATATAAAACTAGTATAAATCTCACTAAGATAATATAAGCTACTAATACACTTCACAAAGTGAGCATTTAATCTCAATACTAATTACTAGTATCTTTCGTCGTTAGCTAGCGTATTCAGATAGTCTTTTATTAATAAGTTTTACGTATAAGCAGACGTCATCGGCATTGGTGGCTGTCCGAGTATGGAAATAGTTACAGAAGGAGGCGATATAGGGTGGTCGTAGAGGAGTGGCTGTATAGGTGTTATACTTTTGTATATTATGAACCTAATAACTGTTTTCGGAGTGTGTATATGAGTGGATTTGAGGCGGGGGCTAGGCCATCTAGAGGTGTGTTTGAGTCTCATGGTTGTGAGTTGCCCCGTGAGCTAATAAAGGAAAGATAAAGGGCGAGTAGGATGGCTAATGTGGGGAATTTGGTTCTACAGTGTGTCGGTAAGTGATATGGTTTTAGAATATTTTGACGGTGTTACGCGACGGGCAAGACATGGAGAGAGTGAGGTGTGAGATATGAAGAGGGGGTGGACCAAAGGATATATGATGATTGTTAGTAGGAAAGTATAGAGAGGAAAGGGGAGAGTGTATGGGTGTTATTTGTAGATCTCTAGAGAAAAGCATTAGAGTCGGTGGAATAGTGTATATGGGAGTTGTGAGGAAGGAGTGAGTGGGGGGGTAAATTAGTTAAAGGGTATCATGGGCATTTTATTAGGAATTAGTTATGGAAATTGGTATCGTGGAGATAAGATATACGAGGAGCAGTGAGATGTTTGGATCGTCGGTGGTTGAGAGGGACTGAGCGCTAGGGGTGTGTAATGCGCCGTGAGCTTATTCATTTGTTTATGGATGAGATAGATTTGCACGTAGGATGGCGCTCACGCTGAGGATGTAGGGAGGGTGAATTTGACAAATGCATTTCCGCAGAGTGAACATGATATGTTTGCGGACGATACCTCCCTAGATGGCCTAGAACGCGTAGCCAATAACAGACTGAGCCAAAGGGCTTCAAATACACGCTCCAATTTAATGCTACAGCAATTGGGAATGACTTGTCTGTATTTGGTGAGGGAGTTGGAGAGGAATGTGCGGGAGACAAAAGGGCTTAAAATTTACAAATCCTGTTTGTCACAGAGTAATAGAATGTTAGTTGCTCCTCCTCTACAGGGGAGGAAAGTAGAGGATGAGGGAGGGGTTAGCATGGTTACGTAGCTGGGAGGTGTAGCTTTTGGAAGAAGTAATAGAGTTTTTAAGATAGTGTGTGAAGTGGAAACTGGATTGTCTCGCTGCATCAACGGTGGAAGGGCTATGAAGGTGATGCGAATAGAAACATTTTAATGATAGCGTACGCCCGGAGAAGAATGAGAGCTGTTGAGTGGTCTGGAGGATGAAGATGGAATTATTTGAGGATGGGCATTTATCACAGAAAGTTAAGATAATTATGTTTGAAAAAATTTTTACTAATATAAAAGGATAGATATGAATAATAACGGAATAAAACAAGACCAAAGGTGGGAATAAAGTAGGACACATCGCTCTGGTTTTGTAGAATAAAGGCAGGTTGAGAGCGGTTTGTGGGTTAGTACGCAAGGTGAACGGAGGATTATGGAATAGGGGTTGAGGTAAGTAGATGATGATTAGGTATAAGAGGAATGGTGTTGGTAGCGAAGAGCGGAGAAGGGGAATGTTAAGATGTATGGGCATGTGATGTGAGATTTGTGAGGTAACTAGAGAAGTGGTTAGTGTAGATAGTTTAATGGGGAGGCGAGGATATGGTAGATATGGTAAAGGAGAGGAAGGGGGAAGAGACCAGAGAAGGAGGTGGTCTTCGTTATTGGATCTGGAAATAAAAGATGTATTGTGTGTTCGAGTGAGGGAGGGTTAATTGTTGATATGAGTGAGAAGATTGGATAGTTAGTAGTTGCAGAGTGAGATTAGAAGTGTGGGGTTGTTTGAGAGAGGTGGGTTAGTGGGCGAAGTTGTGAGCGTGGAGACAAGTTGTGGTTGGGTGAGTGATGTTATCGTTATATTCACTACCCCGATCGTAGTCGGGAAAAGAGCTGTAAGCTATAAAATAACTCACAATAAATAATATAAATTAAAACTAAAATATTTTTACATAATAATATTATTATATTAATATAATATATTATTAAAATTATCAATTATAAAGTTATATAAATAAAATATATAAATAATATAATTAATATATTTATATTATACTTATATATTATTTTATCTTAATATATGTATTATATTATATAATAACTGTTATAAAAATATAATTAAATATTAATAACTATTATATAAGGTAGTTAAATAGAATGATATGAAGGTAAATAAGCTCACTACATCGCGATAAATCATAAATACTCATATTACGTTATAACTCAAGACACAAGAGATCACATATATATAATTAGGAGTAAAGTACTTTTGTGAAAGTTGTTATATATTAGTCTTATTAATATTTATAACATGTGTAAATTTTAAAAAATGTGAATGATTAATAAGAGTAGAAATAAAAGTTATAAAACAAAAAGCATAACAAACCTATCTACATCAGAAGCAAAGCAGTGAAAAAGAAATACATTTCTGCATTCACTTTCGCACATAATCACATATATATACTTGTTCTTTATTTATTTTAGACATTGTGTTAAAGATATTCACGTTTCCTTATGATATGAATAATAATAAATATATGTGAGTTAAGCAGTAAAACATATGAATGATATTTAATTCGCTTACGCTCATGCGTAAATACTAATGTTCAAAAATGACTAGAATATCTTAATATTAAATGAAGCTAAAATATCAAAGACTCAAATGAGAAATCATAAGAATGTATAACTCCTAATATATAGGTTTGATATGTAATATCATATATTTTAAATTTGATATATATAATATATATAAATATAAAAGTATATGAACAGTATAATAAATATAATGTAATATTATAATTTAAAGCTCTGCACACTTCTATATGTAAATTTCTTAGTGATAAGTGAGGCTCTCTATGATAAATAATTTGATTATAAAGCAGTGATTAAAGCAGTATATAAAAAAAAGCATATTAAAACCCTTTGTTAGTACTTGTAACAACCTCTATTGTAGATTACTGATTTTAACTGTCTATATAGGTATATAGTAATTATATATATATTATATTTTAAATAACATATTGTTGAGTTAATGGCTCAGTCTAAATAACATATATTGATGGTAAAGCAGTATCAACAGAAGATAACAAAGATACTATATTACTATCTATTATAGTGTAGTTTTAGGTTAAACTCTATTATGTATATTACTATTATACTATGCATTATAAGCATTTTTATATGTAAATTTGAATGTTTATTTCATGTGAAAATATATTTACTATACATTATTATAATATCTTTAATTATTTATAATATATAGAGAAGGGTATTAGATGTATTTAAAAGATAGAAGGTGTTTTTCTAGTGTGATTATGGGAGTTTACAGTTTTATAGAGTGTAGTGTTCGCGTGCCCCGTGAAGGTAAATAATGGATTTTAATTTAGGTATAGAAGTTTACTCTCTTACGTATAGAATAATATGTAAATATGTATGAGTTATATCACCTACGAAATTGTACGACAATAACGATAACATTTTTTTATTGTTTTCTGAGTCACTGGAGTGTTAGACTTTCATATTAATTAAGTGAACTTATATATTATTAATTAATTATATATATTATACTATTATATATTATATTAATTAATAAGTATTATATATATTATAGTATTATATTATATATAATTAACTATATATTATATACTATATATATATATATTGTATTTATAATATATATCACTCAATTATATTATATTATAATTATTTAATTTCACGCGCTTAGGGTATAGTAATATTGCTGCTATGTCAGGGTCGTGCATGCTCAGGCTAGATGCGGTAGTACGTACTACGGATATATCTATATATTGACGACTTGATACTAGGCGCTATACTTGACTACGCTGAGTCTATATGGACTGTGTGATATACGCGGTTCTAGGTAATTATATAATATGATATATATAATATACTATGCTATATATATATATATCCTCATTATGTGGGGTACGTTGTAAAGTAAGCTATGCTAGCACTCATAGGTTATATCGTTTATATATAACCTAGGTGGAGTAGACGCCCATATTATAGGGATTCTTAGTCAGGGGAGGCTAAATAAGCTTGAAAAATAGCATATATATAATAAATATGAGCTCACTCCTAGTATGGCACTATTATTAGCTACTCACTCTTATATCTTGGCATAACTATATATGAAGCACTCTACTTGGCATATCATATTGTGACTATATGTCATATCATACTCTTATTGTGCAACTCATCTATGGTCACTCACCCTATTGAGCACTCACTGTGTAGCACTACTTTCATTATATCAGGCTTAATATAAGAACACAATAGAATACATCTATCATATGATTATAATACTTCCTTATACTCGGTGATTTGGGATATCATCTCAAGCTATCATAAATAACCTATATTAAATAACGTAAATAAATAATATATGATAATAACTTATATATCACTATCAATGCTCACAAAATTGTTACCGTGGAATACTTAACGAGTTGAACCTGTAAAAATTTTGAGTTTATCTCCAAAATATAGTACCTCAATGGTATAATATACCAAGGGGTTATATTGGTACGAACAATTATGGGCGTGCCGAAATAATAATTAATAAGTGTATATATATATGTATAATATGTATGTAAAAATAATTAATATTAGTTGGGATGCTGTCAACATACTTATGAACATGGATAAGACCATAAGGGTTCTATATTATAGGTAGTGTGTTTTGTTAAGCCTCGTGTATATACAGTGTAAAAATGTAAGTGTATTATCTCATGTGTGATAAATGTACAGTGTCATATATGGTATAGTATAAATGTATGTTAATACAGTGTTCAATTATTGTTAAATATGTATTGAGTATCATAGTAGTGTTTGTGTATACCTTTATATATATAAATGTGTATGTGTGTTGTGTATGTGTATTTATTATATATTATATATATATATTTAGTAGTGTGTAGTTGTAGTGTGTGCTCGTGTTATGTGTGTTATGTCCTTTGTGTAGTAAGTGTGACTAGTACGCTCACTCAGAATGGCAAATAATAGTTTAGGTAACACGAATTCACAACATGATAGGTCAGTAGTATATAAAGGTCATCGTAAGCGTTCAGAATATTATATCTAGGCCTAAATAAATCCGATATATCAGGCCAAAAATTACGTGGCCAAATTGACCCATGGAAGACCAAGGGTTGATGCGAAAATTAGGGCTGGGACAGTACAACGGTTTGCTTACGCAAACCGTTTGGCGATCCCTCTGTTCGAACGGGTTTGCAAAAAATTAGATGCCAAAAATTATTAAGGTGGGCCAAATGACCATCGTATCTAGTCAAGCTTTGGAGAAAATGTTGTTTTTTCAAAAACTTCTAAGACATCAAATAGGGCAAGCTTACGATGCATTGTTAAAAAATTACAAGGCCAAAATTAGCGTGGGACAAAATTGACCGGAGGAAAGACCAAACGAGGACGTCAAAATAGGGGCAATACGGAACGACGATTACTCCGCATCCGACTCTAGCTAGTCCTTCTTAGAAGGGATGTCAAAAGGTTCTCAAGGCAAAAAGTCAAGTGACAAAAAAAGGTCAAGGCAAAAAAAGATCAAGGTCGTCATAGGTCAAGTCGGTCAAGGTCTATCAGGTCAAGATCGGTCAAGGTCGGTCAAAGTCAAGGTCGGTCAAGGACAAGGTCAGTCAAGGTCAGGTGGGGTAAAAGAGGATAGGTCGGTCAAGGTCAGGTGGGGTAAATCAAGGCCAAAATTTAGGTCCAATATGTACTCCCTACTACTGATATTTTGTGCACGATATATTTATTATATAAAGAAAACGTTTAAAGCTATAAATGGGGCCTAAATAATATTGTCTCTTTGCAGTTTAAAATATTTATAATATATTAATTGATATTCGTTTGCATATCAAGGAAACTTTGCTTGAAATCTCTCTGTTAAATTTCCTTAAAGCAAAGTTACACAATTGCCAGGAATCTCTTATGTAAATGACCGAAGAGTCTTGTTATATTTTCTAAAAACTTTCCTTAAAAATTGCAATGCTGCGCAATATATTGAATGGAAAATTTTGTATACGTGCTCTAAATAAAACTATAAGAGCTTCTCACGCTTTTGAGCCACAACTCCAAATCAGTAATACGTCAATACACGCAATGATCTCGTCATCATTGTCTATTTCAGCTTTATTATCATCTTTGATAGTATTTCCAACCTCATTAGCAAATCATTTCATCTCATTATAGGTAATTAGAATTATCTGGGGCAAAACCAGTGCCAATAAACGGCTGTATTGGTACCTCGTAGGATCTTAATATATGTTCACATTATGCTTACTGTAACATTTATTCTTAGATGGTTATTTGATTATGAATATTTATGGAAATATTTAATTAGACATACCGTTGATTGTGAAAACATCTTTTTGTCTTCCCCCCTTCTCTCTCTCCCTCTCTCCCTCTCTCCCTCTCTCTTTCTCTCTATTTTCAGGAGAGTCAGAGAAGATATAAAAGGAAGCTTCGATCTATTGGATGACATAGATTCATCAGCATCCAAGTTACTAAAATATCAAATCCTTTAAAAAGTTTTGCTTCAAATTTGATTTTGTGCGAAAAGTTTTCATCTTGAATATGAAATTGGTAAGATGAATATTTTCATTTAATTAGCTAATTCATTATTTTATTTATTTACCATATATATATATATATATATATATATATATATATATATATATATATATATATATATATATGATATATATATATATATATAACTTCTATAATATGTATAATAACCCAACCATCTAAAGCCTTTTGTATAACACAACAACCATAATATATATGTATATATATATCTATATATATATGTAATAATAATAATAATAATAATATATATATATATATATATAACCCTAGCAACATCACCTAACTGCTCTTCTTTACTATATATATATATATATAGCATATATATAACTGACTGCTATATGCTATATATATATATATAAATTAACACTATTTCTGATAAGTATGATTTTTATTGATGGAGGGGTGAATCGAACCACCTTATTTTTAATTTTTTTATCAGGCTTTGTCTGCTTAGAGGAATCGGCACATGCCCTTCGGTGGTAATATCCGCTCCCTAAAACAAATCAATAAATTGATCTGAAGGGCTAGATCCAATATTTGGAATTTTGGGACCCCTTTTTAGCCCCCACCTAAAAATGGACATTAATTCTTAATTTTCAGGCAATTTCGATGGGGGAAAAAAGCAAATTGCAGCTTTTTTGATCTCTAAAACGTCTATTTCGGGTGTTTTTCTGTGTCTGTAGTCTATTGTTTCGTCATTTTTTCAGAACATAATTATTTGAC
The DNA here is from genome assembly GCA_015478945.1 of Trachelipus rathkii. Taxonomy (NCBI): domain Eukaryota; kingdom Metazoa; phylum Arthropoda; class Malacostraca; order Isopoda; family Trachelipodidae; genus Trachelipus; species Trachelipus rathkii. The sequence goes on from JABUQX010039376.1 coordinate 21,881, forward strand.
ATTTTTAGTATTAACTTCTGCAATTTTTTTTTAAATGACTTCAAACTTGAAATATACATAGATGGGTCTATTACACGCAAAATGCACATAGAAGTTTTTTCATTTCTTGAAAATTGTGCTCAGCAATTGAAAAAAAAAAAGTGGATTTTGAAATTCGACATTGCTGAGCACAATTTTTCACAAATCAAAAAAACTTCTATGTGCATTTTGTATGTAATAGACCAATCTATGTATATTTCAAGTTTGAAGTCATTTCGAAAAAAAATGTTGAAGATGATACGAAAAATGGCGTTCTGAAAGAACCCAATGACAGCGCCTGCACGGCCCAGATCGGCAATTTGCTCTTTTTCAAAATTGCCTAAAAATTAAGAATTTTATTTCCATTTTTAGGTGGGGGCTAAAATGGGGTCCCAAAATCCCAAATATTGGATCATGCCTTGAAAGAGGGGAAGCATTATGATCTATATGGTGTTTCCTCCTGGGGTGAGGCCCACCATTGAACTATGGTGTCGCTGACTCCTGCAATTATCCCAAATGTGAGTGACTTGAGTGGGTAAATAATTATTTATAAAAAATACTATTTAGTTGTTTAACATTTCATATACGTGTGTTTATGTGTACATTAAAGTAGCATGCTAATCTCATTCTCACATGTAACATTGGTACTTACTTACGTAATTGTATTCCAGGCCCATTTGTTTGTTATTCTTCTGTTCTGTCTCTCCATTGTCGTCAATATCGGAGCCATGCCTGCAAAAAACAAAAAGAGACACAACAGAAAATGTTATCGCTTTGCCCTCAGAGAGTTCAATGCCAAAATCCTCAGGACAGGATGCCGTGAACGAAATGGTTAATTTAATATAAAATTTTGGATTATTCTCCGTTGTTTAATTTTATTATATTGCTCGAAAATGTTACTTTATTGAAGGCATTAAAAATACCTGAATATATATATATATATATATATATATGTATACTAGTCAACCAATAATATATAATAATAATATGTATGTAATAATAACCTAATATAATATAATAATAATAATATAATAATATAATATCTGCTTATTTGTAATATATATATGTATATATGTAATAATATATAATATGTAATAATAATAATATGTAATAATAATAATAATAATATATATATATAATATATATAATATAATATAATAATAATAAATAATATAATAATAATAATAATAATAATAATAATAATAATAATATATATATATCTTTTATTTATAATAATAATAATAATAATAATAATAATATAATATATGTATCATAATATATGTAATATAATATATGTATAGCATGTATAATATATATATATATATATATATATATTAATATATATGATTTTTTAAAAATGACGACAAAGTTGGTGTTGAGAGTAAATTCATGTCATTAGTTATAATCATTGTAAATAATTATAATATTTTTATTACTTTTCGTGTTCAGGGTTTAAAAACTGATGAATTCACTCTATTTTCTCCGGAAGTGATACATGTGTATATCTTATATATATATATATATATATATATATATATATATATATATATATATATATATATATATATAAGAAAAACAAATATCTCTATAAATTTTATTTAATAGCAATAATACGCATAACCTGGCATAACCAACAATATTTGTAACAACTAACTAATAGCAACTAATAACCTTAATATATATATATATAATATATATAGGGGGAACAAAATCACAAATCTCCATGGGAACATTTTGGAATTCGGTGATGAAATTCTTCACCGAACTACCTACTGAATTCATCACAGTTTAAAAATATTTAAAAAGTACTATAATGTTTGATAAATATATTAGTCAAATAAAAAAGGACTCTATTACTTATAAGGACACTGTTCGTAATGATCTCTATTTTAGTTATCAATTTTAGTTTCTCTTCTTTTTAAAAGATTTTTATCAAGTCATACTTTTAAAATGTTGAAAAGTAAACAACAATTAAAACTAAGTCATAGGAATACAAACAGCTGTTATTATTATTATTATTATTATTATTATTATTATTATTATTATTATTATTATTATTATTATTATTATTATTATTATTATTATTATTATTATTATTATTATTAATATTATTATTAATAATCATATATTATTATTATTATTATTATTATTATTATTATTTTTATCATCATTTTAATTAATATTTTTGTTAATAATCATCCCCTTTTATATCATAATGTTTTCAAATTATATATAATACCATATAAATAATATTATATATATATATATATATATATATATATATATATATATATATATATATATATATATATATATATATATATATATATTTATATATATATATATATATATATATATATATATATAATATATATATAATATATATATATATATAATATATATATATATATATATATATATATATATATATAAATAGCATAATATATAATATTTATATATATATATATATATATATATATATATATATATATATATATATATATATATATATATATATATATATATTTTTTTTATTTTTATATATATATAACAAAACCAAATATATGTATATAAACAGAAATATGTTATTATATATACTCTTTCTCTTCTCTTAGTATTCCTAATATCATAATATATATATATATTTATATATTGTTAATTATCATTGTTAATCGCATGAAAACTGTGCTCTAATTTTTTTACCTCTTTAGAATAATATTCCACATTTTATTCAACGATAAAAATAAAAGTCTTCTAACCCAACATTTGTTTTTCTTAAAAAAATTACTTTAAAATATATAAATTTCGACCATTTTGATTTATTGCATATTGGACTTATTTTTTACAGTTGAATTGACAGTAGTTCTTAATGACTTGTAAATATATTATTTTAGTTAATTTTAAGGAAAGTCCAGATATTATATAATCATATTATTATTTACTTAATTATTATTTAATATTATCTAAACTATTATACATTTTATTTATTATATTGTTGATTATATTTGTAATATTTTGAACTATTTATTGGGACAGAGGCTATGCATATTTTTTTTAAGGTTACGGTATATTCTAATATCACAATTTCTTGATATTATATATTATCGTATTTTTTACTATTTCTAAGTATTTTTATGTATTTATTTTTATATTTATCTCATCTCATTCATTTTAATAGATTTTGTATTATATTATATTTCATACTATTTCTTATTTTTAAAATAATTTTCATATTTTTTATAAATATTTCTTATTACTTCGATTTCCTTCAGCTTAACTTCATATCAAGAACAGTTGCTCTGAAGTCATATTTTGAATAGGTCTCAAAAAGGTATTTTATGTACAAACATACTTTCCTTAGTTATTAAGTTTTAAGAAATAACATTTTCTTAAAGATAAACTATAATCCAACGAGCATGCTCAAATATTTAATTTTTTTATTGCAGTTATGATAATTATTAGTTATCAAATTAGTCTGACTGCTGGGACAGTCTCGATTAGTTTGACTGCTGGGACGGTCTCGATAAGCCCAAGTGGCTTCTTATGTTCTCTATTTTAATAATGTTCTTATGTCTTTTTTGTTCATAAGAGAAGCGACAATTAATTTCTGTGAGATTTTTCTGACTTTAAAGAATTCGTTGTTTTAATTTTCTGGAAAAATATTGAGTAAATTATTATTATTATTATTATTATTATTATTAGTGTGTGTGTGTGTGTGTGTGTGTGTGTGTGTGTGTGTGTGTGTGTGTGTGTGTGTGTGTTATTACTATTATTATTATTATTATTATTATTAGCAGGGATAATTAAAGTGAGTTTAATATTCTTAATGCATTATTATTATTATTATTATTATTATTATTATTATTATTATTATTATTATTATTATTATTATTATTATTATTGTTATTATTATTATTATTATTATTATTATTATTATTGTTATTGTTATTGTTATTGTTATTATTATTATTATTATTATTATTATTATTATTATTATTATTATTATTATTATTATTATTATTATTATTATTATTATTATTATTATTATTATTATTATTATTATTATTATTATTATTATTATTTATATTTTAAAATAGTTATAAGGATGCTACGCCTCTTGACACAGCTAATTTTTTTCTATAACTTTAGATAAATGTTTATTGAATGATCTCTAATAATTTTTATTTGAAAATTTATTTAAAAAATAAATAAATAAATAGATAAAAACAAATACACTGAAAAATAAATAAAATTAAAAATAAATAAATAAATGTTATATAAATACAAAAAAAAAGAGGTTAAATTTATATATATATATATATATATATATATATATATATATATATATATATATATATATATATATATATATATATATATACTATGTAATATAATGTAGTATAATACTAATTAGTATAATAAGTAGTAATAATAACTTATTATCTTAATGTATGTAATAATAATAATAATATATAAATGATAAATAATAATAATATAATAAATAAATTTCTTTATATATATATCGTAATATCTATATTAATAATAATAATAACCATATAATATAATATATAATATATAATAATATATATGTTTATATATATATAATAATATGTATAATAATAATAATAATATAGCATATAATATATATATAATAATAGCACTATATAATATAATAATAATATATAATATTTCTTTATGTATGTAACTCAATAATAATATGTATGCGTAATATGTATGAGTATAATAATATAATATCTATATATAATAATAATATATATATATGCCAACCCATAGTAACAACAACATACCCTCTGCTATATATATATATATGGGCTATTCAGTAGGATCTTTCACCGGTATATTATTAAAAAAAATTCTTTTTCCAATTTAGAAATTTTTTTTTTTTTTTTTTTAACCAATAAGCATCAAAATAAATTTAACATTCGTTTCAAACGGTTGTAATACGAAGAGCTAATCCAAGAGGAAGATGAATTCCTACCACCTTCGCAGAGCCAAAATCCGTGCATAACTCTCCATGAGATGCATGGGTTGCCAAGGAAGGAAGCCCACACTCCTCGGGCGATGAAAACAGAAGCCGAGGGCCAACACTCAATTATTCTGAAGGGAAAGACTCAATCTAGTAAAAATATCTAATAATTGTTGCTACAAATTTTACGTGTTGCGGCTCATAACTCTCTAAGTCAACGATTATTTATTTATATCATGTTGCATCTCTTCTCTTAACAAGTTATAAACAATTGATAATAGATTTAACCATTATAATAATGCTCGTGTATACTAACATATATCAAAAAACACGGGATCCGCCCTCACAATAACTCACTTTGCTCTCATACTCAGTATCTTTTTTCTGAGTGGCGATTTGTATTCTGGTGCTTGTGCTTTTATCAATCCTTCCAGGCCAGAATCTGAGTTATCACGGACCTGCTCCAAGGTCGCATCATGACTCAGGGTCACCCACATCTCTCTCCAGTTCTTGCTTTTACACTCTGACGTAAAAATAATTTGAAATTAATATCACTCCCACTATCCTTAAACAATCTGGCGATGTACGTCCTAACCCTGGCCCAAAAAAATATGACTGTCCAATCTGCAACAAACGCGTAACAAAAAACCAACCATATCTAAGATGTTTCCACTGCAATAGATGGATCCATAAAAACAAATATTTCCCTTTTGCAATACTGCCCCATCAAAACCACACATGGAATTTCTTCATTTCCAGCCCACTTCAACTTCCCCACCACCAAACAACTCGAACAATAAGAATTTAACAATCAAACTCCTTCAAGTAAATATAAATGGCTTAAACAACAAACATTCAGAAATTCTTGCTTTGCTCTACAAACACAACATTGACATAGCCCTGATACAGGAAGCATATACTCCACAAAATTTCCCAAGTACGCCATTCTATGGATATGACTCCATTTACTCAGACACTCTTCCAAAAACTCCAACCTTAATAACACTAATTAAAAACAACCTATCCTATCATAACACTAAACCAGAAACCACTAATCTACTAAATGACCCTATCCTCAACATCCAATCATTTACTATCCTCTTCAACAATATCTCCCATAACATATTAAACATATACATCTCCCCCCCCCCCACATCTCAAAATTGTCCAAACAACTACAAACCTAACTTAAATCTCATCATCATATTCAACAACCTAATAATACGAGGCGACTTCAACGCCCATCACAGAATCTGGCACAGGGAACACCTCACAGATAATCGAGGAATTCACATCCTTGATGAACTTGATACCTTAAATATGCTAAATCACAAAATACTCATACCCCGAATTCCACCACAAGCTTTCCAATCACAAACATCCCCAGACATCACTTTCTCCTCTCCTTCTCTCTTCACCAACATAACGTGGAGCACAGAAATAGATCTCCCATCAGACCACGTCCCAATAATAATCACATATACAACAAAAATTATATATATATATATATATATATATATAATATATATATATATACTAATAGCAATAACCCAATAATAACATATACCATATATATATATATATGTATAATATCTATATACCATATATATATCCATATAATAATAACCAACAACAATAATATATATAACATATATATATAATACTCAACCCTAAAATAATTACAACTTTCGCAAACTATAAAAAGGCAAATTGGCAAAAATTCACTCAATAGGCAGAAACTCGCCCATCCGTACGGGAAATAAAAAACTCCCTCTCCTTAAATAAGGCCATAGACAAACCCACCCAAGTAATACAAAAAGTCTCTAACCTTTTCATACTAAAGGCTACAGAAAACATTACAAGCCCTCATTAACACCTGAAATCTGCAACCTGATAAAACAAAGGAACATCATTAGACATCAAAAAAATTTTACCTCAGATCTAACTGCTCAAAATTAACTCCCTAAATAAACAAATTTCTAATATCATTTCCACACGTAAAGCAGAAAAATTCAAAAAACACCTAAATGACAACTTGGCTAAGCCTGAAATAAAAGAACATGGCAGGTAACGAAGCGTCTCCACAACTCCCAAAACTACCCCCTCCCACAAACGAAGCATTGAAAGGACAAAATAACTCTCTCCCCTTCCACAAACAGCACCGCTATATCCTTGCACAACATTACTCCAAAATCTCCAACAAACCCACTCACCCAAATAATAGAAAAATAATACGCAACCTCAAAAAAAAAAAATTAGAAATCAATCCCAACCCCCCATTCACTACACTAGAAATTGCCTCACTTATCAAAACTTTATAAAACTCCCCAGCCTCTAGCCCAGACAACATTTCAAACCTTCACATTAAACACCTTTTAACAACCGCAATTTCATCCGTTACAAAAGTTTTCTACAAGTCTTGGTGATTCAACTACATCCCTCCAATTGGGAAAAAAACAATGCTCATACCCAAGTTTAAAACCAAGAAAAGACCCCAACATCCCCTCTTCATATCGACCCATATCCCTCCTCTCCTCCATGTGCAAACTAATGGAGAAGATCATTCTTAACAAAATCCTACCACACTTTCACTCCTCAACCCACCAGCATGGCTTCAAAAAAATCACACTCCACCTCAACAGCACTAACAAATATCACACAAAACATCATAAACAGCTTAAACAAATCTCCATCCCACAAAACAATATTACTTGCCATTGACATCAGTAAAACTTTCGACACATTACCCAGACACATTCTCATCCAAAAAAATCTAAACTCACCCCTTTCCTAGCAATTACATAAAATGGCTAGCTAATCTCATATCTGGATCGCACTGCACAGGTATCCAGCAAACACCAGATCTCAAGAACCGTAAAATTGAGAAACAGAGTCCCTCAGGGTGCCATTTTGTCCCCATTCCTGTTCAACCTTTTTACAGCTGACATCCCACCCCTCAATTCATATCTAATAATCTATGCAGATGATATAACCATAGCCATACCAGACCCCTCAATACCCACTGCCACAATTCATACTCACACCTACCTAAACCAACCAGAAGCTTGGCCGTCTTCTAACAGAATGTCAACCACAATCAACTATGGATCAACAG
>JABUQX010039376.1:45000-52500 GCA_015478945.1 Trachelipus rathkii
ATAAACCCCGATCCCGCCGAGTTAATAACACTTAAATCATTCACACCTCCCACGAATACTGCGAAAACACGTTCACTCATGGGTTTCCTAAACTATTTCAAACATTTAGCAAAACATTCAAACATAGTAGCAAAACCAATAAGATACCTATTTCGCAAAAACTCACAGTCTATCTGGAACTCGGAACAGCAACACACATTTGACACTCTCAAACAAGCCGTGGCTCAATCGGTAGAGCGACAGAGTCACATGGCAAGGGCCCGGGTTTGATCCCTAGTCCGGATCCTAGGTAGAAATTACCTAGAGAAGTTCCCCTCCTAGAATAGTGTTTTGCCCGTGAGGTGTGTGAACTTTATATATATATATATATATATATATATATATATATATATATATATATATATATATATATATATATATATATATATATATATATATTATATATATATATATATATATATATATATATATATATAAAAGGAAAAAAGCTTTACTTCTCAATCAACAATTTGTGTTTCCAGACAACAGCAAACACTATTTCCTCAACACATACGACTCTGAAAAAGTTTCGGAGCCGTTCTCTATCAACACGATAAAATGGCAAAGAAAAACCACTCTCTTTTGTCAGTCGCTCTCTCTCTAAAGCAGAAACAAATTATAGTACACTAGAGAAAGAAGCTTTAGTGATAGTATTCCCTCTATCCAAATTCAAGAACACAATTCTTGGATACTCCCTCACAGTTATAACTGACAACCAACCCCTGACCTACCTTTATAGACACAAACAACACATGAGTCGATTGGAACGCTGGAAATTGTTTATACAAAGCTTTAACTCACAAATACAATATAAGGCTGGCAAACTAAACGTCATACCTGACTATATAAGTCACAATCCACCTTTACTTCCCCCCACAGCCCCCACACTCCCCCCACTCCCCCACAACTTGCACATCAATTGGCTACTTACCTCGCAACCCCTTTTCTTTTCATACCTGAAACTTTCACTACAGATCAAGCAAATTGTTCTCGGTTGGAACCTCTTTACAAACGTATCAATCTCTCCAAATCTTCCGCAACATCACCGCGTCATCCCCATCTCCACATGTGATTATCCAAGATATTTTATATTACAAAACTTCCACTGGTCGGCAATTACTTAGAAGTGCCATACTCTATGATACACTCGGTAATTGAACACAACCATTCCACTTTAGCTTCAGGTCATTGTGGCTTTGAAAGAAAACACCACAGATTATAGGAACGATACACTTTTCCCAAATTACACTCTCTCTCATTAAACAATTTTGTGCCAACTGGGATTCGTGCAATAGAGTCAGAGATACAGTCCCCAAACTCCCCCCATAAAAGAATACCCTCTGGGAATCGAACCATTTTCATGAGTACACTGCGACATTTTAGGTCCTCTCTCGCTTTGCCACATTTCTCAAACTAAATATATTTTAATTTTCAAAGAACAACTCACATTAAATGTCGAATTAGCATCACTTAAACAGCACACTGCCAAATATACCACTCAAGCCCTCCTAGATCGTATAATTACGAGACAAAGCACACAGAAGTTTTATATGAGACCTAGCCCCAGAATTCAGATCGGAATTCTTTAAATAACTTTTCTCCCAATCGAGAATTAAAGCCCTCAACGTAGTTGCTAGACACCTCAATCAAACCCTCTCTATGTGAGAGAGAGTCACTAAAAGTCGCAATCTTTCTCAGACACTTTGTTCACACAAATTACAATGACTGGAGTAAATTTCTACCTTTCGCTCAAATCTTAATAAACAGCACTTTCAATTCCTCTATCAGCTTCATACCCCATTTCCTTCTCCACCACTATAGGAAAAGATTACCATGGCATCTCCCCAATTACAAATCATCTTTCAACACTTCAACACCACCCTTATCAACATCAATTATCACATTGACGAATAGCGGAAAGAACGAGTTTGAACATTGTCAGAGCACATGGCTGCTAATAGTTATTATAGTCCACACAAAAGAAATCGATATAGAACACAAACAAGCTTTTCTAAAAGACATTGTCGATATCGGCGACTATGTCTATATATTAGACACAAAGATACCTCATCAATCTCCCAAATTATTTCCGAAATGTCCAGTCCCCTTTCTAGTTAAAACGCTTTCATCCCTTTCTAATAAAATCTTCCATCATTGCTAGATACTTCAAAATAATTTATAGTGCACAAAAACAATATTAAAATCAACCACAGAATCCCTCCTCCCTTAGTGCCTCCACAACCAACCAACTCAAATCAAGCACATTCAATCGCATCCTCGTTCTTCATCCATTACCCACAATGCCATCCTACTTTATCTCCTCACCATTTCCTTCTCCTCCACCACCAATCTCTCCTTCTCACACCACTTTACTTTTTCCTACCCATTCTTCTCCTTCTTCATCTCCTGAATTCAACTTCTATTCCTTTCCCAACCATCAACTCCACCTCCTCTCATATCCCATCACCTCAACCCCATTTGCCTCTAAATTATCTCTCCTACTCATACACACACTCCACATTCCAGAACACTACCTAGAACAACTCTTTCCCACATCTCCAATACAACCGACATCTCACTCCACGGATACCCAACCTCTCCTAGCTTAGAGTATAAATTCCCTCCACCACTTATTCTATCACCACCTTCAAAGGAACACAACACCCCAGCTCACTCAAACCCTTCCCATTATATCCCACTAACCGCCTACCCATCCGCTCAAGATGCATCACCTCCAACACCCCCTCGATTATAGACAACTTGATCTGAGCTATCAACCGCATCATTATAAACACCCCCACACCTCTCTCAATGAAATTACGCAGTCAGATTTAACAACCTCAACCCCAGCAACCAACTAAACAACCACAAACAGCATTTATTCTTCCTTCCTCTACAGCTTCCTCCCCCTCTTCAGTAACAGTCACGCGAGGAAACAAAACATTACTCATACAGCCAAAGCAACCATAAGTCGAGGTAAAGCTCTACCTCCTGTTCGACCCCACCCCATTCTGATTCTTTACCCCCACTACCACCCAAAACAGCTTCCAACAAACAAATTTCCTCAACGCGTGGAAACATTTCATATCAATATGAAAAACACAACACAAATAAGCATCATTTGAACAACTATAAGACTTATTTATGTTAGCACATTTTTTCTTCTTATAGAAACATGAAAAATATCATATTCCTAGCATACACTTGGACTATTATGCACCTAAACCAACCATACCAAGTATCCAGACCAGTTATCCGTATTTTCTTCCTTAACCTGGAAGAACTAACATATGCCTATACTAATAAATACTATTACACCTGATCACTATAGAGAAGTCTCTTAGCTAAATCTCTCCATACCGACCGACCTCCTGCACACCACAACAAATCCAAACTGCAATATATCTTTATTATTAAACAAAGAATCTTCCAACAATTGTATATACACCCCTTTTCTGAACAACTCCCCTTATACAGAATCTCTCAAAAACTTTACTTTTATATCCATGCTACAAAAGACCACCCCAACCTGAACCAACAATTCCTTCTCTTTATCCAATACGAGAACTTCCTAGAATTCCCGAAGTTACATACACACACCCCAGCTTTTAAAAATTTTCATACCCACCGAATTTCTATTGACTCTAGTCATTATAGTCATCACAAAATTTCATTTTATGGGATACAGATAAAATCGATTATTTGTTGAAATAATCTTACTTATCATAATAATGTTATCAATTACTTATCTATGTAAGTCCAAAATTCAGGACATCAAGATATACAATATTTAGTTATTTAATAAAAACCATATCTATAGTTTATCTTTCTCAAACAACGCATATCATTTGTCTTTGACAATAGTTTAAAGGTCAGCCTCACTCGAAATATATATATATATATATATATATATATATATATATATATATATATATATATATATATATAGCAAAGATATATATATATATATATATATATATATATATATATTACAGTTAACCACCACTCACCGACCGAGCCCTTTTCAAGGAGGGGGCGGAAAATAAAACATGGAAAAACCCACCCAATCCCCAGCCTAAGGCAAATCTCTCAGGTGAGCGCAGACGTGGGCTTTAAAGAGAGGAAGATTAAATATAGTTGAAAAACAGAAGAAGGCAAGGAGTTCCACAGAACAGAAGTAGCAGGAAAGAAAGCGGCACCACAACGAACAAGTCTGGGGTTCTCAATACTCACGCAAAACTCATGCGAGAGCAAGGCACTCCTTGTGCTACGAGGGCGACGCAAGGCTGGTGGAATGCGAGAGGTCAACTCCCCGAGCATCTACCGTTGTAGTACCTATAGAAAAGAGATAGTGCGCCAACGTCACGTCGCAGAGATAAAGGGTCAAGAGAGTTAGAAAGTAGGGGACAGTTTATTAGTCTCTTAGCTTTAGACTCAACCCTATCCAACAGAAGGCTGGAGCCGGAGCCCCCCCAAATGTTAGAACAGTACTCCATACAAGGACGAATAAGGCCCTTATACAACTGGAGTAGCTGTGCAGAGGAAAAAATTCCCGCAACCTGAACAGAACTCCCAGTTTCTTTGAGGCCACCTTTTTAAACAAAACAAATATGAGGTTTCCAAGACACTATTGTTTATGTTCAGACCAGGAATGTTTATATTCACAGGAGAGACGTTAGAGCCGTCGAAGGAAATAGGAAAATTGGGAGGTGTTTTTGAAAGGGAGATGTAGAGAAGTTGAGTTTTTAAAGAGTTGAATTTTACAAGGTTGCGGTGACCCCACCGGGAAATCCCATCCAGATCGACAAGAATAGAATCGGAAAGCTGAAGACGAAAGGCAACTCTAAAAGCAAAAGAGGGAGCAGATTTGAAGTGAGTAGAAGAGTGGAGAGTTGAGTCATCGGCATAAGAGTGAACAGAGTTGGAAGTACAGCTGAGGAGATCGTTGATGAAAAGTAGGAATAAAGTTGGAGATAGAACTGAACCTTGCGGAACACCACAATAAACAGGAAATGAGGAAGAGGTCGCTCCATCAACGAGTGCTGATATAGAGCGATCGGAGAGAAAACTAGATAAGAGTAAGCAAAGAGAAGGAGAAAACCCAAAGGATGGGAGCTTAGAGAACAGTGACGCGTGCAAAACCCGATCAAAAGCTTTGGATATGTCAAGCGCCATCACGCAAGACTCCCCATGGTCCCTAAGGGCTGAAGACCATAAATCAGTTAGATAGGAAAGTATATCACCATTTGACCTCGAATGACGAAAGCCATACTGATGATCTGAAAGAAGGGAATGAGACTCAAGATGATCCAGGAAATGAGAGTTAAGAAGAGTTTCAAGATTTTGGATAGAATACAAGTGAGAGCCATAGGGCGATAGTTGGAAGGATCAGAGCGGCTTCCTTTTTTCGGGATCGGTTGGACATATGCGCGCTTCCAACAATGAGGAAAAGTATTAGTATTAAGACATAGAGAGTAGAGTTGAACGAGGACAGGCGCCAGCTCAGAAGCACACTCCCTCAAAACACGGGGAGGAATGCCATCCGGGCCACTAGCCTTCCTGACGTTCATAGATCTCAGTATCCCATCCACACGATCATGTGTAATCACAGGTAAAGACATGGGAAACCTGAGAGGAGAAGGAGTAGAAGGAGGGATGCCAGAATCGTCCAGGGTAGAATTAGATGAAAAAAGGAGGCCGAAGAGATTGGCCTTTTCAGAAGGAGAGTTAGCAACAGAACCGTCAGAGCGAATAAGGGGAGGAAAGGCAGATTTACAAAAGTTGTTAGAGATGTTTTTGGCAAGGGGAAATAAATTTTTATCAGTAGGAGAACCAAGCAGGTTGTCACACTTTCGTTTAGTGAAAGTGTGCTTAGCCTGTCGAATAGTATCCCTGCAATGATTCCGAGCAGAATGAAAATTAGTAAGAGTGATAGGAGAATGAGAGTTTTTCCATGCCCGATACGCAATGTCACGCTCTTGAATGGCGCGAGAACAGGCACCATCGAACCATGGATTTTGGGGAGAAAAAGATTTAGTTGAAGATGGAATGAACCTGCTCATCCCATCGGTGATTACGGCCCCACCTTTTCAGCGGTGACCGAGCATCCTCCGAGTCAAAGCAGGATTCATTCAAAGAGTAGTTAGCCAAAGAAACGACCCCCCAATTAGCCCGATTAAAGTGCCAGAAATTACGTTTTGGGCATGGTGGAGCTGCTGGAGCTGCTGGAGAAAAAGTATTATAATTCAAAGCTACAAGATTGTGGTCAGAGTTACCAATAGGAGGAGAAATGGTGTATTTATATCGAGAAGAAGTAGTGTAAATCAAGCGTATTCAAGAATTGGCTAGGACGATCTGTAGGTTCCTTAATCAACTGTTTCAGATCGTTGAGAATACTGAAGGTTTTGGCCTCCTCCCCGCCTGCATCAGTGTGAGAGGAGCCAAACCACTCAGTGTGGTGTACGTTGAAATCCCATAAATAGAGGATCTCAGCATTTGGATGGGAAGAAGTAACAGTCTCATGAGAAGTAGTAAGATAGTGCAAAAAGAACGTGAAAATCTGTTCCATTAGGGGAGCAGTAGCAGAAACACAAAGGATAATGATAGTAGTAGGGAGAAAGATTTTTAGCCACAGAACATCGAAGTTAGGTTCAAGATTCTCGAGACGTGTTACAGGAGCGTTTATGTTAATATAGGCACAGACACCACCATTATATATATATATATATATATATATATATATATATATATATATATATATATATATATATATATATATATATATATATATATATATATATTTTTATATATATATATATATATATATATATATATATATATATATATATATATATATATATATATATATATATATATATATATATATATATATATATATATTATTTATATAAATATATATGTTTATATATATATATATATATATATATATATATATATATATATATATATATATATATAATCAAATTTGTATATGGATGGGGTTATGAAAGAATTAGAGATGGGGGTGGCAGGAAATGGTGTTAGAATGATGGAGAATGGAGATGAATGAGGGTGCCCACCTATTATATGTGAGATTTGGTTTTGTGTGGCGAATCTGAAGAGTTTGAGAGGATTGGTAGAGATTTGGGCAGGGTGTATAAAAGGAGGGGTTTGAAAGTAACGTAGATAAGAGTAAAGTTATGGTTGTGAGTGAGGACAGTCCTCGGTGTGAAGTTATGTTAGATGGTGAGCAGCTGAACAAGTGTCTGAGTTTAAATATTTAGGTATATGTGGATGAGAAGGGAACAGATGATGCAGAGTGTAGTAGGAAAGTTGATCGGTGGTAGGAAGGTGGCTGGTAAAATTAGGATATAAAGGGACTGTCTTGAGTGTGCTAGAGTCTTACATGAGGGTATGTTGTTACCTGTGTTATTGTATAGTAGTGAGACTATGGTCCGGGAA